>JAMQGT020005263.1:0-12846 GCA_024447675.2 Pterophyllum scalare
ACGGTAAATTTTTTTTTTAGGTGAGCTTTGTGTCTCTATGTTAAGTTACACTAAAGATACCATGAAATGAACAAGTGTCCCCTTCTTTGCAATTTTAGACCTTAGAGTTGCAGCTGTAATGTTTTCCTTGATTGCCCTATCTGTTTTAATTTTCTTTAAACATGTGCAATTGATGTAATTTATTTCTTGTGAATGAGACCTGTCATGTATTTCTTTATTTTTGCTTATTTAATAGTTTCACGGGAACCCTACACAGTCAGAGTGGCTGACCAGAAGGCTATGCGAGGCAGCGTAGCCGTCTTCAAGTGCATTATTCCTGCTTCTGTGGAGGCCTACGTCACTGTTGTATCATGGGAGAGAGACACCGTGTCACTCAGCTCAGGTAAGAGAAGAAAATACTTAAATACAAACTTCAAATATAGAGCTTTTAGCACTCAAACCCTCGATGTTCGCAGCCTGGTAAGAACAGCGCTCAGTGTGTAATATCTGAAGTTAAAAAGTTTCTGCAAGGTATTTACTAAAAAAAAAAGTCTTTTTAATGCCCACACTGGTAATTTAAGAGATTTCTTTCTTTTCTTTCTTTCTTTCTTTCTATATATATATATATATATGTATATATATATATATTTTTTTTTGGCTGCTTATCCCAGCCTCCTTCCACTTACTCTGCTTAGTGCTCTTTGGACACTGTGTTCTTGTTTAACTGTGAGTCATCTTCTTACCTGTTTACTGGCTTAGTCTGCCATTACCGGAGCTCTGCAGCTCTGTACAGCTATGTCCCCACACTGGCCAGAGGATGTTGATAACTGTCGCATTGAATCACTGGGCTTCTCTTTCTTGTACACACACACACACCACCTTACCCAACGCCATTTTGAGTCCAGCAAGGGGTAAAGTGGGACAGTTTACATAGCATTACATAGCACTGACCTAGTTTACTCTCCTTGTTTGAATCCAGTGGCACAGCATGATAGCACAACACACCAGAATGTTCTGTGGGTTGAATTTTTACTCAGGTTAAATGGGATGCTTATCTCTTTGATTGCTCCGTGTACTGCCCGCTGGCTGATTTTGCTTCATACTGTGGCGTTCAGGGACCTGTAAGTGAGCACTTGATGTCATTTGACTGAAGGCAGAATCTGGGACGGTGTTTTGGTGGCATTTTAAATGTGTGTGCTCAAGCATGAAGATGTGTCTTCTGATCCATGCCAGCGACTTATTTACTCGAGGTTACTCGAGTTACTTGCTGCGAGCGGCTGGTTCAAGACATTGCCTAATGTCACGGAGAGCGAGCAAATACGCAGCATGCAGATATGATTAGGTTCCGCAAATGAAATGAATCATGTAGACAAGACCCAGAGATGATGTTTATCTTAACTGTGGCTGAACAAAAACACAAGAAAAAGAAAAAAGTGCTCATGCAGGTAAAATGATTTTACACAAATCTTTATTTTTTAGCAAAAAATAAAGTTTGTACGGCCTAGAATTAGAAAAATCATTAAAAACATCTCTTCATGCATGGATCATGAGTAGCATTTGTGTCATTTCTGCAAATTAAAAACCGATCTTTGACAGTTATTTCCCAAATCAGCTCTCATCACATTGTCCACAATGTCTTGCCTTTTCTCCAGCACGCCTGACGGCCTATAGAATATGCAGTGAAGTTTTGATGGATTATATTGTACACTTGGTGTTCTTTTGAGTTCTTTCACAAGTGCTCAAAAGAACAACGATATTGGATTGTCTGTGTTTACTCCAATAAGTATTTCAGCAGGCGAGTGCTGTCAAAAGCATGAGCACACGGTCAAAATCACTGCTGCTCGGTGATAAATATTTGATGGTAGATTCTGATGCATGAGCGGATTCACCACGCACTGTTATGGAGAGGGTATGTTTACTCTAGAAGTGAGGGTTAGGAGGTGGTGTGTGTGTGTGTGTGTGTGTGTGTGTGTGTGTGTGTTTGTGCGTGAGCAAGTGAGTGAGAGACACCATAAGGATACCAAGTGAGCTTGACAATGGCAGGAGGATGCAGTTTGACCCAGCCTAGTCTTCTGACTTTTTTTTTTTTCCACAGCCCTTTACTTTCTTTTATTCACTTTTACATAAAAGAAGATTTAGTCTCAGAGGACACAAAATAAAGCTATCCCACCGCCGCACTGAATTATTAATCTCAGGTTTTTGTTGGGAGCGGTAACATCAAGTGCACTTCTCTACCCTTGCATGGTGCATCAGAATTAGAAGGAAAAACATGTCTTTTATGCGATGTTTCTCTTAGCAGAGACTGAAATAATCAAAATGGTTAAAACATTGAGGCAGATGATGATGAACACCCGCAGTCCAGATATTCTAAAACATCCAAACTGACACCAATTATACGTCCACCGCCTAAAACGGGCAGGTGTGAGTCTGCGTTTTAAGATCTCTAAGTCGCAGAGAGGAAAGTGGCTCAAATCACAGCTGCTGACATCTGTGGAATATCCAGTGTTTCACATTAGGGTCAAAAATAGATGCATAATTACAGACTAGGGCCTGTCTTAATTAATCAGCTGTGATTGAAAAGTTAATTACAATATGAATTACCTTTCAGAATGAGGACTGCTTAGTAGTCATTTGAAGTGGCCTGTTTTCAATGTGAATGAGCACGATGCAAGCTCACCGGGTCCTAATGTTGCCACTAACATACCATTAACCTGTCATGAATATTAAAATGGATCTCGCAGCACGAGCTTTCAAATGGCCGGCTCCGATCGCCTCCTCGCCGCTTTTGATAAACAATTGACAGAGCTAATAGAGAGATGAAAGGGGTAAAAAAAAAAAAAATGAAAGAAGGAAGGTAGAGTAGGGAGGGTTAGAGGGTTGAGTTGTGTCCTACTGTGGTCCTGCCAGAATTTTATATGATGGACCTTTATTTGAATGCATGTGTGCGTTAGTGTTGTCACATGCACCTCGGTGTACCAGTGTGCACACATTCATGTCTATGCAGTTTTTTTTTTACATGCCCGTGTGTGTTTGCATGTCAAGTGGCCGTGCTTTTGAAAAGGGATGGTGTGTGTTTCTGTTTTCTTTCTGCCTACCTTTTGTCTCTCATCATTCATGATATGAGGCAGCTTAATGAGCTGGGCGGCCTTGGTCTCAGACAAGAGCTTCTGCAAAACCAGTGATTAGACACTGAATGAGCTGCAAAGAACATGTCGTCTCAGAGACCTTGTACTCTCCTTTAGGATGCTTTTTATTGACTTTTCTTGTGCTCTATAGATTAAGAAGGAACCTCAGTCCGAAGTTATCATAATGTTTGTAAGAAAAGATACACACAAGACAGCTCTCAGAGAATTTAAATTATATTCTGCAAGTGGAGGCATCTGGCAAACTGGGAAACCAGAAGAGCAGAATGTCCTGTTTGGTGTCTAGATGTGAGACAGTGTCTAGTGTTTAGATTATGTGACTAAACCTTTTTTCGAGTTAATAAATGATTATCTGACTTATATTTTACTTTAATGTCAGATTACTGCCTGACTGAATTGAATTGAATTGAGTCTTGGCCCAGGACACTCTCACAAAAAAGCAGTCTGACTGTCAAGAGTTCTATTTCCTGGTTAAGTGTTAATATATATATATATATATATATATATATATATAAAGATTGTATGCAACTGAATGTGTGTGATCTTCATTTTTCAAGACAAATTGTCAATTATCAGCTATATTTTAAATACTACCAATTCTGCCATCCCATCATTTTTAATACTATGCCTAATACAGTATCTCTGACTATTACACTGCTGGGGCTTTGTAGCGTGTTTCTAACCATCAAAAGCAAAATGGATACGCGATCATATGATTCATTTGACCAGACCTATCAGGCCCAGTGCTCAACTGTACTTAGGCTAAGAGAAGACTACACCTGTACACCTATCGTGTTAGTAATCTGGGGGGAAGCCCCACACAACCTCAGATAAGATAAGTGTAAGCCAGAGAGATGACCTGCAGAACGCCCAGGGGGAGAATTGGGAAAGAGGGGAAAGGTGAGGGGAGGTCAGGGAGGATGGTGAGAAGAGAGGTAAAAAAAGAAGTAGAAGTGGATGGTAGAGAAGGCTTCTGTGTCACAGGGAGATATGGCCTCCTTCAGGGAAAGAAAACGCATGCCTCTCATCTTTTCAGGCAGGAGATTAGGTTAGAGATGAAGGACAGGAAGCTTTATTGTGTATTACAGTAAGACATAGGCTTAGAGTGCAAACGAAGGAAAGAAGTGACTCCACAGGCCCTGCCTACTTCCAGGGTGTGCTGCCATCTTGCCTTTCCACCCTCTAAATTCCATGTGATGCTTAATAACTTTTCTTCTTCTATGTTTGAATAAGATTTGGATAATACATAAATATTGTAAGACTACAGCACTTGGCTGTTGTCTGAGTAATTCTTTATTTTGCCATAAAACTGTCTGCAGATTTTATTTATGGACAAATATCCTGCTTTTTGTTTTACAGCAAATCATATATATTGTGATAATCTAAAATATTTTATTTATTAAATGCAAAGTAGACCTACATACATATTGTAACATTGGATTATATTCATATCAGTCACTTGTAGCTAGTCTCAAACATTTTTTTAAAGAGAGAGTTCTTTTTTGTTTTTGTATTTACTATACATAATATTTTTTAATATGGTGTTTGTCCATAATGATAATATTAGATGCTTATATTTTTTTATGTTTATGCATGACTGGGGAAAAAAATTCTCTTCTCTTCTCTTCTCTTCTCTTCTCTTCTCTTCTCTTCTCTTCTCTTCTCTTCTCTTCTCTTCTGTCCTCCTCCGCTGGCCGTGAATATCGGACTTCTTTCTTTTCCTCTCATCTCATTGCATAACCTGCTTGGCACAGTGCCCCAGTCAATTTCCTCCTGCGTGGAAAATGCTATTTTTTTAATATGCTTTATGCAAATAACTCCATCCAATACTCACAGCACCAGTAGGGGGGAATCTGGTTACATTTTTCAGTCCCGTGCACGTTGACTTCCCAACTGGTGAAAGTGCTTATAAGGGCTACTTAAACAGTTTGCATCCTAATAGAATTACAGCCTTAACCAGCCAGCGCCCAAGTCACGGGAATGTAAAGGATGCAAAGGGGCTACTGTAGGTGTTTGGTTTATAGGATCACTGTTGCAGGATTTTATCATGCCAGTGATGTGCCACTGTCTCCATTTTTCACTGAGATTGACAGTGAGGGCACTGAGAGGCAGGCAGTGATGGGGCTGTAAATTCAACACGCCCAAAGTCAGGCCAACCTTGAATGGAGGGCACAGTGCTAGAAATGAGCTTACGAGGGAAGAAGATGCAATGAAATGTAGAGAAGGAGAGGGCAGATTAGAAGAAAGGAAGTGACAGGAGAGTTGGGGAAACAAAAGAGTGAGAAGGAAGGGATAGAGAGACGTGTGGGTGAGGCTTTTTCTTTGGTAAACAAGAAACTGCATCACATTCGCCACATGATCTCTTCCCTCTGTCTTCCTTTTTAAATCTCTCCTCACCCATTCATACTCTCCATCTCTTTCAAATTTCTGTTTCTTCCTTCTCACACAGGCAGGGTTTGTTGATCTTGTTGTTTGGGGGCTTGAAAATGGGTCACGGCTCAAGCACAAGACTGTGATCACTAGAATTCAGAGAAAGCCCTAGATATTATTATGAATGTGTGCACATATCAGCACGTATATGTGCCTGTGTTAGTGTATGTTAGTGGGTGCAAGGGTGCGTGTGCGTCTGTGTGTTTTTTTGCACCACACTCCACCCATTCTGCAGTGAAACCGTATGAAAACAACACCGCCTATCATTTTGCTCCCCACCTCCTCCCACACAGATCAGCAGTTAGTGAAATGCTGACCCTTGTCTTTCACTGCACCCCTTTTCCCAGTCCACACACACACACACACACACACACACACACAGCTGCCTGAAGGCTAAAGGAGAAGGTGTGCTTATTGTTTATGTGGTATGTTTCTCTGTAAACGTCCTGCTGTTGAGTATCTATTTTTATTTAAACATTTTTGTTGTGTGCAACTTGTGATAATGTCAGATAAGAAGTGTTTTGGGTTGGTGGGCTAAGGCCACTCTCGTGAAAGGAAAAAAAAAATCAATAGTTGTGTGCATTAATCACTCTGCTGCCACAGAGAATTATGGGAATAGGAGCTGAAGGATGCATTTTGTGCATTTGCAACTTATGAGTGCTGCATGAAGGGGAGTGTGGGGAATTGGAAGAGGACGAGACAAGACCCTTTTAGCAAGAAGTGAGGTTAGCGCAGAGATAGTTGATGGGGTTTCTTTTCTTGTGTACATGCATTGTGTGTCATCTCACTGTTGCCTTTTCTTAGCTTGCTGTTGGATGGCATTCACATGGTGTTATTTTGAAAGCTTTGATGTTTCAGCCTTTAAAATAGCTGGGATCGCATTTTCATCTTAAAGGCTCTTTAATAAGCAGCAGTTTCTGGATGGTATAGCTCACATTTTTACCCTTTCTTTTAAACATTATTATTTAGTTTCAGATCTTCCTTCAGCAATGAGGAGAAATAGAGAAAACCTTGCCCTCCTCGGACTTTCTCTTTGAGCCTCCACTGTTTGAAGTCTCCATCTTAGCTGTGGTGAGGGCTTGAGGATGTGATACATATTTGATAAGGATCGATAGAAGGGTTACTGAGACTGAGATGGAGGGAAATCAATCTTGGACTGGGCTTCCCAAAAGCATCTTAAACCTAAGGTGATCTTTGAAGAATCCAGCTCCAGAGCTGATGCACAGACTTGAAAATTTCACAGAAATACAATGCAATTTTTTTAAAGCTCTTCCTTGCTTTCATGTACTTTTTTTTTTTCTTAAAGTTCATCTGTGGAACAACTGTTTCATTGATGTTTATGTTTTATATTAAGCCATCTACTGACATAATCACTGTGCACATAAAACAATAAAGCAATCTGTTCAGTGATGGGGGACCGAACAGCAGACATCGTTCTGGCACAGTGGCTATGATTCCCAGCTGATACTCCATACGGATAGACAAAATCAACAACTGTTGAGGCGGGCACTCTTCCATCAGTGTTTACTAATAAACAGTAGCAATATGGCAGCCATTAGGCTGTTTAGGCAGAGAATGATTAGGGTGGTGATGGCTAGGCGCAATGGGAGACTGAACATGCTCTCATCTTTAATAGGCAATTTGGCTATGGGGGATGCCTCTTTGTTTTTGACTTGGCCTGAAGACAGAAGCTTAGATAAGCACTGATTTGGAAGAGTGTGCTGTGAGTGCAGTGATTTTGTTTATAGAAATTTGTATGATGCAGGCCAGTGTGATCCACTAAAAAGTATAAAATCGAGTGTAGTATCAAGATGACATGAAATTTGAATTTTCCATAACAGATTGTTATGGAATCGGCTCATTACCGCAGTTAAAAAAAGAGAAAAAAAGATGTAAATATATCACTTGTTTAGAGAAAAGTTAGAAATTTAGGTTTACAGTTGAGGGAAGCTGCCATCCTGCCAGAGCTTATGGATTACTGTAGAGCAACACTCTGTTGAAAATGGACTGGAGCCGGGCCAGAACTAGTCTGGCATCAGGCCAAGACACAGATTAGTAATAAGCATGGTGTGAGCTAATTACAGGCGGAACAAGCAATTAATTTCTGTTTATAAACTCTCCTGTATGTGGGCTGTTGAATAAAATGGCTGTGTAGGTGTAAACACCCTGTGCTCATGTATGTGTCTGCATATGTCTTGCATGACAGGTGGTGGGGTTCATGGAGGAACGTCTCCATATGTTCCCAGCTGAAGCACTGGGGTAAATTGAGACAAACTGGTGTGCTCAAGTCACATCCCATAATGCAGGAGTGTCTGATCCCATCTTAAGTGACTGATTAGAGTAAAAAAGGTACTTAATAACTCAAATCACTCTGCTGACCTAATAGGGATTTTTCACTCCATCTTTTTTCTCTCTCTCATCTTCCATCCAATCAAGGATTAATACATGCTCTTATTCTGCTCCCAGGGTGGTAAATCTGGAAAAATACAGTAAATCACATTGAGCCTCTTTAAACTTTCACACAGTGCCTTAGAGCCTGTGGCCTCATGCTGGGCATCTGTAACACTGATTAGACATGATCATGGTTTCAGAACACCTGCAGTGGACACCAATCAGAGAGAGGGATCTAATTTTATAACCACACTCTGTGGATATACACATTTTGCATAGTCTCAGGACACATCATCTTAACATCCTGCTTAATAGTAATAAAGATTGTATAGCTTGTGAAAGCAGTACTGAATGTCCTGTAGCTCTGGAGATACTGACTAAAATTGGAGAAATAACCCTGATTTCTGTGTTATCTCAACTTGGGTTTGGTGACTACAAATTTTACCAGACAGCCTGTATAACAAGCTTGGGATTGAAAGACATGTGCACTGACCTGGTGGGATTGCTATTGAGTTGCATTATGGAAAATAAGGGAGGCAGACTTCCCCTTTCAGGTAGATCAAATTTGACTAGACTTTGTTTCTTTTTTTACTCTGTCTTCTCTAGCTTTGCAGAGAGGTAACAGTAAATCACCAGAGGTGTCCTTTTACCCTCGTCATGTTCACCAGGTCACCAGCGAACCACTGAGGGCTAGGATGCATTTTAGCCACATGATAAACAAGCATAGTTTTAGAAACTGCAGTGTGTTGTTACATGCGCTTTGGCCTTAGAGTTCTTCTGTTATAAGATTTCCATTTGAGTATGCCATTCAATTCAGTTCAATTCAATTTTATTGTTATAGCAACAAATCACAACAAACAGTCGCCTCAAGGTACTTTTTATTGTAAGGTAAAAACCCTACAATAATTACAGAGAAAACCCAACAATCAGAATGACCCTGTATGAGCAAGCACTTGGTGACAGTGGGAAGGATAAACAGGAAGAACAGGAAGAAACTTCAGACAGAACCAGCCTCAGGGAGGGGCAGCCATCTGCTACGACCAGTTGGGGATGAGGGAAGGGAGACAGGACAAAAGACATGCTGTGGAAGAGAGTCAGAGATCAATAGCTAATGATTAAATGCAAAGTGGTGTATGAACATGGACAGAGTGAAGAGAGGTCAGTGAAGAAGAAATACTCATCATCAAGTGCATCATGGGAACCTCCCCCCCAGCAGCCTAGCCTTGCAGTGTAACTATGGGAGGGTTGATCATTGAACATTCTACTCTTAAGTAACCACAAGTAAGCCAGCAGTCTGAGAGTGAAGTGCTCTATTGGGGTGATATGGTATGATGGGGTCTGATTATTCAAGAACTTGTATGTGAGAAGAAGGATTTTAAATTCAACTCTGGATTTAACAGGGAGCCAGTGAAGAGAAGCCAATATGGGAGAAATATGCTCTCTCTCTTTCTCGTCCCTGTCAGGCTATACAGGTGAAGATGTGAAACTAATCCTACTCCAAACCCCTAACACGGTGAACTGTTGAATATTGTCTTCTCAAAAATATTTTAAAAGCAAAAACCTTAAACTCTTTTGCCAAAAAATAAAAAAATAAAGTGTTTTAGCTGACGGATGAGTGGAACATCTGACACATAAATTAATGTTTGAAATTAGTCCAACAAATGTACCATCATCATTGTTATCACAGTGATTACTGTACAAATATAGTTCTTTTTTTAATGTGACTCAAAATGACCTCCATTTGCGTATGTTCTCCTCGTTGCCAAGCAGTTATAGCAGAACAAGACCATCAACTATAAGTGATAAATTTTCTTCTGGTACAGCTTTGCTTTAGTTATTCCCTGAACATCTGAAATATCCAATTATTGCACAGTTTTAGCGCATCATGTAAGTTTGAGTTGACTTCACCTGTGACAAATGGACAAATCATTCTCCAGATTGAATCCATCACAAATGAATGACCAGCTGACTTCACAGCAAGGTGACCCTCCATCTTTTTCTTGATGTATGAGGCATCAAGCATCATTATTTTTCTTCAAGGCTCGTTTTCTTTCATCTTTCCTCTTCTTTGGCATAAGCCTTGAGAACAACACTTAGTCACACACACACACTGGGTATACTTGCGGCCCGTCTTTGACCTCACCTTGCCACTGTGCAGCCAGCGACTAAGATCCAGACACCTAAACTCCCTGCAGACTGCTGCTAAGTGGCTGTGGTGAAAACACCCGAGATGCATGGCCGACAGTCAGTCAGTTTCTGCTGTGTGTCTGTGTGAGATTAAAAGCAGCCAAAAACATTTATAATTAAGCTTCTCATGATTATTATTGCACTAAATTTATAATTTAAAGATATGTTGGGGACCTCTTGTATAATAGGTTCTGCGAGGATGTGTTGCACGGAAACATTAACGACACTGTGTGTGTGTGTGTGTGTGTGTGTGTGTGTGTGTGTGTGTGTGTGTGTGTGTAAGTGGCCAGGCAAACTGTCATTTGCAGCAGTGACGTCACAAGGTGACAACCATGGGCAGAGTGGCCTTTTGACAGACGCAGCCTGTAATCTTCACATCAGCGTAGGAGTTGAGCCAGCCAATCACAGCCGAGCGCCCATCGCTGCACATGCTTATCACCTGCATACAGCTGCTGTTGCCCCTTTGAGGGAGCGAGTGAAGAGGATGGAGAGAATGGAAGGAAAGCACAAGAATGAATGTCTGAGACAGAGGATGATTTGTGTTGTGTCGTGGCACATTCACACCCGCATCTTTCTTTCATACACTTTCTGATGTGTGCGTTTGAAGACACATTTTTCCTATAATCCACTTTTTTTTTCTTTTCATTTAAGGGCCGAATGAAAAGAAAAGTCTTTGTGTTTGTTCTGATTAGTGCTGCATCAGCCCAGCAATAGTTAAAATGTGATTCAGAGTGGAAGCATGCTTTGTAGCCATTGCGAAATGAGAAAGGAAAGAGAGAGAGAGGAGAGATAAGCTCAATCTGAATTGATTTTCGTGTTACTTTCTGCTGTACTTGAGTTTCCATAGCAACGTGGTCAGGTTCCCTCGGCCTCCTAGGGCAAGTGTAATTGTTGTCTATTTCTCCCTGCCAAACTCTCCCTTTCCTTTCCTTTCCTTTCCTTTCTTTTGTCTGTTTTCTCTGAGAAATGGAAACATACTGTAGATAAAATTGTTCTTTTTTTTTTGCAGCTGTCTGAAATAGGATAGTAGCAGTGGTATCACATTTTCACCATCCAGCCCAAAAAGAAATTTCATGTTCTCTGAAAAGGAGCTGTGAATATTGTTTACCAATGTAACATTTAAGTTTATCCAACTACTGAGACTGAAAAATTCTTTTATTACTAGAGACTGTAGTTATGTTTCCCCAAATAAGACCTGATATCATTCAGAATAAAAAATTATAATGGCTCAAAGACCAAAGTCCCAAAGACTGGTCTATTCAAATATTGCATCATCCTACCAACTGTCTAAAACCCAAAAGATGTTCACTTTGCTTTAACATTTAATTTAAGATGTAATAAAGGAAGAGAATCTGCAGACTGAGAAAGTCTGAGTATAGAGACCATTTGGAGTTGCTTGACATTTGCCTTGATCAATGATGCATCAGTTATCAAAATGAATGAAATTTCTCTTAATTCACAATTAATGAATTTCAGCTTTAAATAGGTTCAAAAGGTAAGTGTTTTATCGTTTCCTTTGTTTTGTGATTCTTGTGATTTATTGCTGTATCTACAGTGCTTGTCAGTGATTCACAGTTCTCTGCAGTTCCTTGATAAAATGCCCCTGTTGTCCCTGGCTGATTATCACAAAACCAACAGCTTTATTTTAAAAGGGTTTGGAAATATTCAGTGAAAATGCCTGTGTCTGAACTTTTGCAGTTTTAATCAAAATTGCAAAATGTGTGGAAAAACAGATTTTAAAGACAGGGAGACGGACAAAGGAAGCAGGAGGAAAGGAGAGTAGAAAAATCCTAAACTGAGTTTGCTGCACGCCATCTGATAGATGCTTTAAAAAAAAGAGAGGGAGATTAGAGCTATCTGTCTGGGTCCAGTGATACACTACTGTACACCTAACGAGGCATTCACAGCTGTTTGGACTCTGATGGCTCAAAGAGGCCTTGCCTCTTCAGCAAGAAGATATGGAATGCATCTGAGGTCATCGATTAGGATTGCTGATCTAGAAATGTTTACATTATGGACATTACAGAAGAAAAATGTTCAAAAGGTGATGGAGCTTAGGTCAGCAGTCTGACTGTATTTACAGTATATTAGAAAGTGCATGAGGGAGGCACAAGCATCTTGATGTTATATATAGTTGACTAAGTTAAATTAGCTGCTTATTTGTAAAGCAAATCTGGCAACACATGATAATATTAATGTTTCATTTATTGTGCTTTGCTCTGGGTGGGGATGTCAGTTACAGTAGCTGCCTGAAATGTAAAAATGCTTTATTTCAAGTAAGCTTCTGTATCTGTGATGGCCTTGGACCTGCCCCAATCTGCTCTGTGTTTTCTTCCTCCAGATCAATGCTAATTAATACGCATTTCCCTCAGGGACAGTGGGGAGGCCATGCAGACATTCAGAAATTGCCATCATAGGCTAGAGTTGAGCCGAGCTTTTTATGGGGGAATAAACCTTCCAAATATTTGCATATAGCAAATAGCTGGAGCCTCACGTCACATTTCCAACAGCACTACCACTATGAGGCATCAGTCATAAGCTGAGGCTCAGTCTGAGAAGCTAAGTGGACAATCAGTGTTTATCCAGTGGCATATGTTAATTGGCTTGTTAGGCAGAGGCAGCACCTTGTCTAATCATGTGCTTTAATGCAAATCCAGTTCACATGAAGTTCAGCCTCTCTACCGTTCTAGCAGCCATCCATAAACTACGGCAATTG
>JAMQGT020005264.1:0-49830 GCA_024447675.2 Pterophyllum scalare
ACTTCCACAGACAGTTCAAACTGAGGGCCCAAAGGCGGGAAAATGCAGCACATTATGTCAACCACAGCTTCCTGCCAGGAACCCTGGTCAGTATTTTAGCACAGCGAGTATCTCCTTAGCTCATTTTCCGAGGTGCCGGGAAACTCCTTTAGGCTCTGTTTCCAACCTGAGGAACAATGAAAGCCTCAAAGTCCATATTTGGGACAGCTGAGGCGCTGCACGTTACAATCACATGAAAACAGGACTTTGGAGCTCATCGTTGTTTAGGGTGAAACGTGCACAGCAGGCAGCAAACATCTCCAACAATTCTTGGCTTATCGAGCACTCCGGCCTGCTGTCTCATTGTGTCCCTTTCAGACATCGAGAGACTCTCTTCTTTTTCTTTTGGACTTCACTGCAAATTTTAAAATTACCGCTAAAGGGGTGCCTAGCGCCTGGCCAACCGTGCGTCATAATGTGACGAGTTGGTAAGTGGGATTTGGACTGTCAGCGTTGACACACACACAATAACCCATTCAACCCACGCAAGCAGGTCCTGGTCAGCTGAAACGCACACACACGTTAGTTCTGGAGCGTCAGTTTGAAATTAAGATGACTAAGAAACACACAACGCAGGAAGAATTCCTGGCTGCAGCGGCGGATTCTGCAAAAACATCGCCTCAGGAGTGCAAACCAGAGACGACGGCTCGCTCACAAACACAGAAGAGACCGTCTGCACCTCTGATGGAGATTTTAATGAAACGTTCTCTGTTTGCATCATTTCCATCACCAGGAACATTCAGATGGGGAACAAACGCAGGCTGAATGAAGTGTTTCAAATGAAGTGTGTGTGTGTGTGTGTGTGTGTGTGTGTGTGTGTGTGTGTGTGTGCTGGAGCAGTGACAGGAATTAATGGTGGAAGCCTCGGAGGAATTCTAAGTTCATCAGTTGGTGTTCTGCAGTCCAATAATCTACCAAGTAAAGTCTGTTGAGCCCCAGATTTAACTCGCTGAGTTTCATTTGAAGGAGACCATTAAGATAAGCCTGCTCTGAGCCTCAGTACTATATGCTAATGTTCTTGGGTGGAGGTCAAAACCTAAAATAGACAAAGGGAAGTCACATGTGTACGCGATTACAGGCGAGCCGAGTGTTGTGCGTCCGTGTCGTAACGCGCTTCACGCGTGTGCTGCATGCACGTATGTACTTGTGCTCGAGCGCACATTTATGTAAATCAGCCCGTGGTGGCACAACAGCAGTGCTCCTTCTCATTCTTAGCCAATCGTAAATTCCCCTGCAAGCCATATTTTATTGTCAGCTCCTATTTGTGCCAAGGCCGAGGGACAAATCTGCCCTTTGCAGTCAAAACAAAACATCCTTCAGAGCCAACAGAAAACACGCAGAGACCTGAGCTATGCATTAAGGAGTGATCAGCAGAATGCTAATGCTCGGCTGATACAGTGCACTCAGGCTGCATTTCCATATCAAACAACATGATCAATTCTTTACCCTTGTCTGAATGCTAAATTTGTTATCTGCGTATCTGCAATAGTTTAATCTGATGAAAATTCAAATGCAGCTCAGTGGATCCAAATAATTTATTAAACACGTGAACACTTCACAGTTTGTGCATCGCAGTGAATTTACAAGTGTATTCCTGAATAAGTCTGCAGAGCCTTTTCTATAAATCTTTCATATGCAGGAGCCATCATGTCAGTGATCTGTGGGAAAAACACACGTTAAAATGTGCAGAGAAACTCCCGAGCAGGCGTGCGTGTGGAGGACTGACTGCCGCCTCTCAACATAACAAGGTTAGGCACAAAGACGCCACTCCCTGCTCTTCAGCAGCAGCGAGCCGTGCTGCCCCGCTGGGACTCCCCCTCTTTAATCAAATCAAGCATTTCCAATAGCAATTAATATTAGAGCATGCAAATTGCCCAGGAGAACAACGTTCCCTTGATGGACTCCGAGGCTGCGGCTCTATCTGACCTCCCCGTGCCCCCGTCCTCGGGGGACAGCGGCAGTGGAAGGCTGCCTTGTTAGCTGCGGCCTCTCTCTCTAACTTTGCTTTCACCATAAATAGAAGCAGCACGGTCCCTGCTGTCCACGCTGCCCTTCGCTGCTGCAACGCCGGCTAAAATGACAAAACCGGCACAAATGTAACTTTAAATTTTAAAAAAGGTCTTTTTAACCACCAAAAAGAAAATGCGCATCTAAAATAAAAATCAGATTTTGTTTTTGTTTTTTTTTTTTGTAGCAAGCTCTTTATGTGAACTTAAAGGTTTACAGTCCCAGGACAGTTTATCTGCAAAATCAGACTATGTAAATCCACCCGCTTCGTCAATAAGCTTTTAGTTACATGTAAGGATATTAAAACATTTAATCTTAACGAAACACTAATAATATTTAACCTGGTTATGTCATACTAGGTGACCTTTTTCACTGAATGTAACAAGACAACGTGGTGACTATTTTTAATGACGGGACTTTAAGGAAAACAGAAGGAAAAGTGGCTAAAAGCTGATAAACCTTCACAAGTCCCATAATGCAACAGGAGATGATTACAAGGCTAACTGAATGTTGGGTTCTGCTTTATAAACCTTTGAAACTGAAACTGTAATAACATATTATGGACTGATTTGGGGGGGGGGTAGCTGTCAAACTTGATGGCCTGATCTTGAGGCTCCAGTTTGATGAAGGCCCCTTTTAAGAGCTGTTATTTGAGTTTTATGCGTATGAAGGTGCAGTGGCTCATCTTTACCTGCATCACTGTGGCAAACCCTCAGTTCTTCTGCTCGGCCGTACTGCACGTCTTCTTAAACCAAAGAGCCAAACGTCCCCGAGATGACATCATGCAACAAGCTCTGAAGTATTTCCTGTGATTACTCAGCAGGTGGACTCGGGTTAAAAGCTGTAAATGACCCAGGTACACCAATCAGGCCTACTAACATCTGCAGCCAGATGCAGGGCTAAGCAGCTTTCTCACTGACTAAGACTGAAACAGGTTGAAATGGAAAAATGTCACTATACTGATACATTTAGAAAATATTGTGAAAAATGAATTTCATATACCTGCATAAAGTCAGCGGGGATGGGCTCCAGCCTCCATGAGACTCTGACCTGGGTGGATGGATGGAAATGCATATATTCCAATGTATTGACAGGATGAAACAGAACTGTCGAGGTAAAATGCACGGATAAAGAAGATGCATGCAGCAGGTATGCTGTCCACACGTATCACAAGAAAGCAGCGCTTCTCATTATACGAGAAATGGAACGTTGTGCAAATCTGCTGCGGGCGATGATGCCAATATGACCCAAAAACGCTGATGTTCATTAAGGAGGAGACTGGAGGCTTCTCTGTCACTGCAAGCAATGCTGGACTTTCCACACGGCTGATTGTTATCAGCCTGTTCAATGATCTTCATCATCCCACCCAGCTTTTTTTATGGTGCACACATACATATGAGTTTGAGTGAAAATACAGCCTCTTCTAACGTGAAGCATGTTTATCACTAATTACTACAGCCTGTAATACCGATGACTGATATCAACCATGCAGCATCCAGACCGGTGGAACCATTACTCGCACTAATACTCACCCTGACCACCAGCTTACATTAAGCAGCTGCAGTGCAGCAAATCTCTTGTAACATAACTGCAAATCCATTTGCAATTTGCAGGCATGAGGAAAGGTTGTTGGTACCAGAAGCTCTTTTAGCTTCTGCTTGCAGTCCGAGTAGAAGTGACCGCCAGGTTTGAAAAATAAAATTAATGCGTGTGCCAAAAAAAAACCCTCCTTCAACGACTGCTTCGGGGCTCCAGAAGTGATGTAATCCATCCCGTGTTAAAAGTCTCATCTTAAAAATGGACAATTTCAGCTGTATTAGCAGGTTTACAGGCTGACACACAAACATGCTCTCTGGTTCCTCCTCTCTTCTGTTTTAGTGTTTATTAGTAAATCACCTCTTTGGTTTAATGGCAGCATAAAGGTGGGGCATGGACGACCTGACAAACAGTGCTGGTAAAGGCAGCCATCCAGAGCTCACCTTAGCTGACTGAGTCACTGAAGCGGGCCTCCTGATCAGATGCCTGCAGTTTTGAAACGCTACAGTCATGGTGGCTACATCCATCTTCTATATACAGTCTGTGGCAACAACATTTGAGTAGCTAACGTCCACGTGGAGAGCCGCTCGCTGGCCTAAATGCAGCCTCTCTGACCACATCTGCAGACAATGACCAGTGCACACAACAGGAAGTGTTGGCAGCATATCCACTTAGTGCACAACAACGCTGACCATGTTCCAAGAAGCTAAGCAAAAATCTGCACTTGGGACAGGACATTAAACAGACTCTGTGTTCATTATAAGGAGAAGGTGGTAAAATATGCAGCTTAAATCTGTGTCCAGTTATTTTGTGCTGAATATTTGAGAGAAGGTGTTCAGTGCAGAAACAGTCTGGTCTACCCAGACAGGTTCTTTTCCATAGAGAGAGGAGAAATGCAGCACTCAGCACTCAGGGAGGATTTCATCAGGAAAGTCCGGCTCTACAGAAATGACTCGGAGCTTTTTAAAACAGGTGGGATAAATGAGTTGAACCTGGAGCGACACTGATCAACATAAAAGGTGGAACACATTATCAGTGAAGCACAAAGTAGTTTCAAAAGTATTTATTTATTTATTTTGCCTCTAACTTTTGAATTTGAAGTTCAGTGTTCACTTGTATGAGGCACTACCAGCACCACCACCACAGACACGTGGTGGTGGTGCTGGTGGTGTATATAAAGCACAGCAGTGCGAGGCTCTGAGAGGACGGTTGGCTTCACTATTTTTCCAAGATTTCCCAAACTGACACAAGCTCAGGGATACTTGGGTTACTATGCCCTGCAGACTTGGGTTGTATTAAAAACTCAGGAAACACTAATTCTACAATAATATTTACACGTGAATTTGTGATTGTATGAGGATGCAAATTTGTGCTGCAAAAGTTGGTCATGATGTCGTCACTGTGAGAAGTATTGCTCATGCAGTGATGATGAACATGAGCTCACGAGTTTCCCAACTTCTTCTTGTCTACTCTACCCCATTCCAACAAGACTGTTCACAGAAATCTCACAGTTAATCACTGTTTTAAGTATTATTAATTTATCTCTATTAATAGTTTATATACCACAGACTTTTAATGTGAAACTATTACTTTACTTGACCCAGCTGGCTTACCTGATTACAGACTGACTGCCAATCTGCTCTTTATTTCAGAAATTCTCAACAACAAAGTATCTATCTATCTATCTATCTGCAGTTTGTGCATATAAAAAGGAGTCTTCTTAACCCAGAAAGTTAGCCATGGAGCTCCACAGGGTTCTCTGCTGGGGCTGGTACTTTTTACATCATATATGCTTCCCTTAGGCAATAATATTAGAAAACACTGCATGCACATTCATTGCTATGCAGATGATACCCAGCTACATCAATCTATGAAGCAGGATGAGACAAATCATTTGAACTGCAGCATGTCTTAAAGACGTCCCTCCCGCTTTTTTCTTTTCTTACATTCAGTCAAAAGTGAGGTCACTCGGCTCAGCTCTAAAAGTCTTAGAAACATGGTGTCTAACCACATCCTTACTCAGGATGGCATCATCCTGGCCTCCAGTAACACGGTGAGGAATCTTGGAGTGGTATGGGATCAGGACATGTAGGCATGTAAATAACTGGGAGTTTCTGACTGAACTTAAGATGCAATCTGCTGATGGCTTTACAAGGAAGGACTCCTACCGCTGGAGAGTCATGTGACCACGCACAGCACACGCTCCATCCTTCAAACTGCGGCTGAATGTCACATTTACAACCGCACATCAGCGGCATTTCCTGGACTCTTTTAAATGAAGCTGGCACAAAGGGGACCGAGAGCAAGGCGGCGGGTTCACACGAAATCAGAACACTTGATCAGAACTGAAGAGTCTATATTAAATTAGTACTGAACATGCTGGCTGTGGTTTTGCAGCCCGGAACCGTCACATGAGGTTTTTATCGGCTGGAGCGCATGCGCTGCCATTCTCGCAGCTGTTTTTAAATGCTCGTCGAATTGCAACCACATATGACAGGGCAATAATTCTTTTTACACATAACAGCAGAGGATTTACACTTACATATCACGCACTCACCGTGCCCCGGAGCGCTGTATCCTTCCGCTAATGGGTTCGCAGAAATCACACAAAAAGCGCAAACAAGGAAACATTATAATCCAGCTGTTTACCGGTCTGGAATATCCGTCATCACGTTGTCAGCATAAACTATCGCGTCGTTTCATGCGAGCCACTAATTGCAACAACAGGAAGTGGCGTCATCTTGCCGCGAAATGTAGGTATTTGCCGGGCAACAGTTATTTTCTCCTCACACAGCAGAAAGCGCATGTTTGACTTTGTGACTTCCTGTTTAACTTCCTGGGCCGATCGGAACTTTGATTAGACTGCTGGAAATCATTTATATTGATGCACATGCAAATTTTGTACAATAGGCATTTTCCCCCCCGTTTTTCTTACAGTAATGAGTGGATCTTATTAACAACCTCAAAATGAATTTTCTGTGGTTTGAAAGGCCTCTGTGCAACTTTTATTCTGTTTCCAGAAAAATATGTCAAAACAAAAACTGATTTTCAATTTTTTTGTACTTTGAAGCTACTTTCTTTAGTTACTGTGGTCTTATTTCATACATATTATTAAAATTTGGAATATAAAGATTGTGTTGATGTATAGCAAGTTAAAATATTCAAAAAAAATTGGTGCTACAGCAGAGTCAAGTTTATGCAATTATGCAGTTTATTCAAAGATCCGCTTTTTTTTTTTACAGTTTCCAGCCACACCCCACTAAATAAAGTTCAGATCAGCTGATGTCTGTGTACCAGCCCACAGAGATCAGCTGATGGCTCAGCTGCTGTGACTCATCAACACCTCCAACTGGCAAATCCTAATTTCTGCTTAAGCTGCTTTAGCACGCCTGCAGTTTGTGTTGCTCTGCAAGCCACTTTGCAACCCACCATGTTTCTAGGCTGTGCCTGACTTACGGAGCTCGACACACGGGGAGCGCGTCGCTCCCCGTGTGTCGAGCCCCATACTCTTATCTGTTATTGATACCTGCTGTCCTGCTCTGCATCTTGTTGCTGTTCCCCCTGCTTCCAGTGTTTCACGTATGCAAAAGGAGCATTTTCTGGTCCTGACTGACACTCAGTTGTCGGGCCCTGTGTCAGTAATTCATGCGTTTACAAAAGCCAAAGCTCTGTGATACCTGAGCCATCATCTTTACACACTCTTGAACACAGTGACATGTGGTTGAAAACCCTGGAAATGGTGTGAAAGTGGACTTGAAGATAATTTTGGTTTTAAAACATTTTTCTTTTTGCAACTTTAAATTAGCGTAGTGAGGCAGTTCCACCCCTGGTTATACTTTAACATTTTATGTAATCCTCTAGCTATTAACTCTCACCAAAAGCCTCCCCTGGCCTTTCTTGAAGTCCCCTTCACAGTAAATCTGCCATAATACCACCCCGTATTGGCAGCTGTGTCCCACGGGGGCACTGCAGCGCGCTACCTTGAGATGTCAGCAGAGCCAGCCGTGTGCTGGAATTGATCTCTTGGTAATCTTCTCTCTCCCCTGGGCGCCCCAGCCTCCTCTGGCAAAGAACGATTAGAGTCCCTCAACCACACCACCACTACCCTTACATCTTCCCTCCTCTTCCTCCTCCATTCCCAACCACTTTATCTGGACCCCCCCCCCCTCGTGTGCAGCAGTAGCATCAGTGCACATCAGTAATGACACTTCCCCGTGGCCTGTCTCTCTTTTGTTAAGGACAACGAAAGCCTTTGGATATGTGCATCATGTGAACTATGAGTAATGCACTCCTCATCATTGTTATTCAGATCATCCATTCTCCTGGGCTCCCACAGCTCGCATGTGTACTGTATACTGGCAGCATCGCTGTGGTTCAGTCAAACAGTCATTGTGTAGACGTTTTGCCTTTTGCTGTTGCCACCATCATTATCAGCACCGCTCCAACCGCAGATATTTTGGGAACTGCATAAATAAGAATGAGACAGCCAGCAATAATTACTCCCATCCTTTATGCACTCCATTTAGTCGCTCACTTCAGCATCATTATATTCTGCACTGGAACTTGTTAAGGTTACATCCATGCTGAAATTAACATCTTCATCTTTAATGACTCTCTTCCCCATTTATGAGAGTATCCAATGCTTGACAAACTCTTCTAAACTACCCTGAGCCCAGGAGGGAATGAGGAGCACCCTTTTCTTTTTTTTTTTTAAGTCAAATTACCGTCAAGTTTCTCCCGAGTAAGTTTGTATAAATATGGAAAATACTAACCGCTTCATTGAAAGTGCCCGAGCAGTTTAAAGGAACATTCCAACTTCTCGAGATTTTATTTTCCTGGGTTTCATTACCATCAAGAAAATCATTTTTACCGTGCTGCAGAAATGTTATTGCTATGTGCTGTAGTGCTCTCAGGGCTGCAGCGGGGCCGGAGCCCATCCCAGCTGTCATAGGGCGAGGGGCGGGGTTCACCCTGAACAGGTTACCACTTGATCACAGGGTAAGATACTCTGCTGTCACAGTCAAGTAATTTATATCACATCATGTTGCACCTTTTTTTTTTCCAGCTATGCCCAAAAGGCCACAGAGGAAGAATGGAGTCTCTAAATCACTTCTCAGGACGAGGCCAAACATGTGGCCCTGCAGCAGAACTGTTCTCAGGGACTGCAAGTGAAATAATTCAGGTCGATCAAAGCCGCTGTCATGTGTCAGTCAGTGCATGGGTGAGGTCTGACACTCCTGACTCTGCATGAAACTGAAAGTAAAAAGCATGTGAAAAAGAAGAGATTCAGTGAGTGGTACCTCCTGGTGCAAACTCTGTAGGCCTAAAACTGTCTTTGGTACTGCAGCTTTGAGCACCATCCAAAGGAAACCTTGTGCGTGATGGTGAGATGCAGGCAGCATCCAAGATAAGAGCTTTGTGTGATGCCCCATGCTGGGACTCTGCTGAGCCAGCGTACATGTACAGTAGGTTACACCAAAACGGTGAATCTGAAATTACCTGTAATCTCTGAACACAGTGTGTGTTTTGTTTTGGGTCATTATCCATCGGCACGGTGTGCAGTTCATCCTGCTGCCTCTACGGGCAGTCACATCATCAGTGAACACCGGCGACCGGGTCCAACTGGCAGCCATACCTGCCCACACCACAGCCTCACCTCCACTGTGTTTGATGTGCTTCAGATCATGAGCTTTCGCTCCTCCTCCATCATTCTGACAAGTTCATCTCAGTTTGATCTGACAGAGAGAGTTCTTCGCAGAACCGTTCAGATGTTTTCTGGCTAAAGCTAACCTAGCCTCCTTGTCCTCGAGTGGAGCCTGTGGTTTGTAGCCTGCTCATGAAGGTGTCTCCTGATTGGACACTTTGGCAGTGCTGCGTCTACTGTACCTCCAGACATTGTGAAGTTGTTTTTCAGAACCGTGGTAACAATATTTCTTCCACTTTGGTTGTATTTGGACCTCATTTTGGAGATTTCCAGCCAACAGCTAAGTTCAAGTTTAATACTGGGAATCAACTCAGGGCTTTGATTTATTTGGTCTGTTATGGAATAATGAGCCAACAGACCCCACCTCAACCTGCTTTTCAGTCATTTTTCTAATGACTTTGGAGACTTTGTATATAAATGGCTTTAATTCCCAAATGCAATAATTCTGTTAAAGCTTTTTAATTAAAGCTGAAAGTCACATCGTGATTGTCTGGGTTTAACATCCAGCGCAGTCGTGCAGACACAAACTAATAAAAACTGTTTCACTGTCCAAATGTTCACAGACCGAACCGACGTGTCGCAAACAGCCCGTCAGAAACAGGCGGGAGTATACGGAGGCCGGGACCCCCCCCCCCCCCGATCGACTCCAGCGGAGACAGAAGGATTCATGCTGCAGCTGGACGATGAGCTCAGACGCAACCCTGAGCTTTGGACTGAAGAAGTGCTGAGCTCAGACTTTCCTTCACTGGACTTTAACCCTGCGTGACTCGTGGACCTGCTGCACGTGTGGAAGAAAACACCAACACGGGCTCGTCTGGTTTTCTTTATAGGCTGATTATTACTTTTGCAAATACATAGTATTTCTTTACAAACATTGTAAGAAAATGAGAACACAGTTAACAGACTTCTTTCCATTTAATAAATATGATTGTAAATGCATAAAACAATTACACACAGCACAGTTGAGGTCGAACAAAAACACTGGAACACCGTACCATCTGTTCTTATACAAAAGCTGTACAGTAGTAAAACTCTTTTTTTTTAATCATTATTATTATTTCTCTATAAAAATAATAATCTTGCTAACTCTGCGGGGCGGAGGAGATGGAGAGCAGAGAGAGTAGCTCAGAGTTAGTCTTGATTTTCCACACCCTGGGGTCCTGTCACATCACAGCTCGTCATAAGCACACATCCAGCGTGTTAACGTGGCTTCCACTCCGTCCGAGCCGTCTTCCTCCCTGGAAAACTCGAAGGCGGGACGTGCTGTTACTATGACGGACCTCCAGATCTCGTCTGCTTTCCTGTTCCCTGGAGTTAAGGTTAAGATTAGAGCCTTGCTGTTTCTGACTGCGGGTCTCAGGCTACAGGCTGCTGCACAGTGTCTCCCTCAAGCTATCCAAACTCAGAGCCAGACGGAGAGCTGGGAACGAAAGCTTTAGCCTCTCGAACACGAACTAAATACTTCCTCCCGGCACAGCACCGCACACTTGTTACACCGAAACACTGGGAAAGAAACGTTGACAGCTCTCACACGGGGACCGACGATGCTCCTTTTTAAGTCCGTAGTTTTCATTTTGGACAGTTTTGTATGATTCTGAGCGAAATAATATTTATTTATCTTATCTTGGTGGTTATCCTCATTCATCATGTCTTTAAGCCAGCTTCTGACTGGCTGCCCCTGGCAAACATAAGATTCGACCGGCAGGTGGGTGGGGCTTCTGCGCTTACAGCCACAGGTGTGCGCCTGAGACGACCATAACAGGGATCTCTGCACTGACACACTCAGAGCGGAGATTAGAGAAACGGCCTGCAGTCTGAGCTTTCATACAAACACTGACCTCCTTCCTTGATCCAAAACAAGCAAAAACATAACAGGTCCCCTTTAAATGTGTCAGAGCCCGGGACACCACATTATTAATGTATCGCTACGTTCCACTTACAAAACTCCAAACACCTGCTTGTAACATCACCGCACTGCACACAACCAACACAACAGCGCTGAAGCTGATGTGTTTCCATGTTTGGATGAACACTTCCTCTTAAGACTCATGACGACTGGAAATATCACCGGTGTTTGTCTGTGCACAGTTTTAAGGGCAAGACACACTGGCTGCATACCAACACGTCCGAGGCCTCGTTGTGCATCATCTCCCGGTCACGTATACGGGTTTAAACATTTCAGGTGAGATAAGGTGCCAATAAATGTGATATGGATCTCCTAAACCTGCAGGTGTAACCTGCCGCCATTCAAACGTCCAGAGGCCCCAGCAATGCAAAGAAAGGAGGGTAAGAGAGGTCCACTGTGATGCAAATATCTTCAGACATGTGAGCGCGACGATCCGCCGATAACCCCGCTGCTTGTTGTGATTCCCTAAAACTGCAGCACGTGTGTGTTTGTAACTCCTCCAACCTAAAAATGGGGGAAACACAAACACACACAGCCTGCCAACAGGCTGCAATCAATCAGCTGTGACGACTCAAATGGTCGTACTGTGGTTATTCTCATATTTAAAAGCAGGATTGCTGAGCGTCTGTTATTTTGCAGTTAAATCACCACCTCGCCGTCAGTATTTGTGGATGAGTTGTGGCTGCACTACAGCGAGTCGTTAATGTGAGCTTCTGTGTATGCACACTGAGGATAAAACAGCCCCAAAATATCTGTGGGAATGTTGATGAGTACGTCTGATCTCTCAGGTGTTCGAATCAAACGTAGCTTCATAAAAACGAGGATTTGCAAGTTAGCGGGGAAAGCTAGCAGGACTGCTATAACCTAGTATAATAACTCCACTGCTACAGGTATTGTTAGGCTAATGAAACCGAGAGTGCCTATTTTCCCGGTCAAAGGTCAAAACTGCAGCCTGACACCATCCACAGCACGAGCACACGTAAATAATGTTCTTAGTGGCTTAAATTATTTGCTGGCAAAAAAGTCATAATCCTAAATTTACTCTGAAATCTTGGTTGGTCAGACGGTCATTTGTCTTCTCAGAGGTGTCCTGGACTCTCGGGGGGCTCCGGTGTACACCCTGAGGTTTTGGGAGAAGATGTCCTGCACATGGATAATGCTCATAATAGAGAATGGCAACAGAATGATTTTTAATATTCAAGCACGGTCAAAATATGAGCGCCCCGGTCAAAGACAGAATCGCGTGAGTATCGATTAGTCATCAATCAACAAGAGAATTCCTTCTTCCGCGGTCGTTTCCCGTCTTTCCTGAATCGCTCAAAGTACCGTGGGTCTGAAGTGTCACTAATGAAACAATGCTACACAAAGCAGCCAGTGTGTAGCCAGTGTGTGCTGCGCCTCATCGTTCTGCATCAGTATGGTCCAGGTTTACGGCCCCACTGTTTCTGCCTGCGGGGAATTCCTCCGTGCTGCACTTTCACATCCCTCCGAAGGAAAAAAGAGAAAAGCCAATCTAAATAAAAAAAAAAAGTTACCTCTGAGGATTTGAAAGGCATCAATCAGACATTTACATCTGTCAGATTTCACACAGAGTACCAGAGGGCTTGGCAGTCCTCTCAACAAGCTAACCATCCATGTAGCCTGCTAGCATCTGCGCTCTACTTCTCCTGCTCCTGCAGCATGAAATAATGAGCTGGGATGAAGATGGGTGCTACTTGAGAGCAGGTTGTGATATTAGCCTAAATGTGTAACCAACCTTAGCCAGCCTTGAGCCTGACAGGCCACATTAAGTATTCAAGAAGTCAAGCTCTTCCTATTCCGTCCAATGGGACGCTCTTAAAGCGCCGTGTCCGCTAAAAGCTGTCCATCTCTCTTAACCCCTCTCTCTCGCTCACTGCCGTGCTCTTCGGATCTCTATCTCATTTCAAGTTCCACCTTAGATCTTAAATCGGGGCCTTGGTAAGCCGCTCTCTGCATCCTGCAGAGGCTGCAGAGCCGGAGCCAGGAGCGACCTTTCTCTGCAGTCGTCAGGCCATCCCCCCGCCCGTCTTCTACTCCTAAAAGGAGGAGGTCACCTGCAGTCGGACGGTGCAGTGTAGCACCTTAGCCATCGAGTGATATTCTGAAGCACAAAACATTTTACAAAGTAGTATGTATCATAAATAGTACCAGAAGCATCAGATTAACAGCAAGGTTTAAATGAATCCAGATAACCACACCCTGTTGTTAATAAATGAAAGTCTTCTGTAGAAAAAAGTATATTGTGCCATAAATCAGCTTTCTGAGAGACAGTGGACCAAAAGCTTTGAGTGCCCTATTCATATTTTATAACATCCCTTTTAGTTTGACATTTGTTATTAAAATACACAAATTATTTCTAACATAGATATTCATGATTTACAAAATAAAGGTGTAATTCACTTCAATAACATACTTCATGTATATTCATGAATAAACAATACACTACTGCTGTCAGCTTCATAGAACAGCAAACCAATCTGAGACATGGACCCGAAACGCTGCCGCGCACTCCCTCCGCCCCCGCTCACGCCGCCGATCCGTCTGCGTTACGCGCGCGACTCGTATAAATAAAGGATTGGTTCATCAGAGACGTACGTTCAAAATAAACTCAAAACCTGTACACAGTTTCTTCTGGTTTGAACAGAGCACAGTATGTGTCAGCAGGGTCCAACATGCACAGGTATAAAGCTCAAAACCATCGTGTCCCAAATGGTAAAAAAATATCCATGGCCGAGCTGGAGCAGCGATCCAGTCCGGAGTTCAGACGATGTATGTGGGGAGTTCTGTGGAGAATTTCACATGTACATGAGGTTTCATACATCCTGCAGAGAAGAGAGGAGACACGTGTCAGAGGTTCTTCTGTACTAGACTCAGCTGGAGTACACAGAACAACCTGTCATAAAATACTCCTTTAAACATGCAGGTTTGGACATCTGCACGAGCTTCATCTGCAGTTTGCTTTCAGCATCTCCTTTAACCTGCGTTCTGCTCCCCACCAGCACGTGCATGAATGCGGCGCTGGCATATTTCATTTATGTTGCAGCCATTCTGACCTAAGTCACTTTTCTAACAGAGACACGTGGGTCAGTGACATCGCGGATTATGGAAACACGAGTCAGACAATATGATTTTGAAACATAACAACTGACAGCACGCTGATCAGAGGTGAGGAGTGAGTGACAGAAGCAGCTGATCAGCTGGAACTTCTGGGAAGTCGTTCTGCGAGCTTCTGGATTCAAACTCTGATCTCCTTTTTCTCAAAACATTAGAGGAAATGTTAAAACTTTTAATGTACTAACCAAATTACTGCCTTCTGCGGGATCCACAATGAGGCAAAAAGTTAGCAGCTAAATTTCCCGCCCCATGAAAACACTGTTACAGGTTAGCATGTTAGCACGTTAGCATGTTCCAAGCAGAGGTCGTCTCAGGACGAACACACGGGTGACAAACTGGAAGAAAAGCTGAACGAATGAGACATGAAATAAAGAATGAATGAAATGGTATAAATCATGTTACAGTATTGATAATCTCAGCCAGCTGATAGATACGGCGCAGCTTTATGATTGTGAAGAAACGTTAACGTGCAGCTTGCAGTAGTAACCTTACAGCTGAAATGTGCTCTGTAAGTGAGAGAGAGTTATGGAGGTTTCTTCCTCTGCAGGAAACAAGTTCTTTTCCTTTAATTTGCCACCCGTCAGCTTTCTGAGGAGATTAAAGAGGGACGTGAACACAGAGAAGAATGTGTTGAATGTACCACTGAGACGCAGTTCCTCTGTTTGTCATACTCATTTCGTGGTTTAGCGGTCCTGCTGACTCGAGCCTTTCACTGAGAAACATGACAGGGGTGCAGAGCATGAGTCACGAAACAACACGTGAACACGATGGCGTGAAATCAACAATGGAGTAAAAAAAAAAGAAAAAAAAGAAAAAGAAAACTGAGCCAAGAAGCAAAGAGAGCGGAGGTTTACCGATGGGCCGCGAGTTCAACTCCGTGTCCAGAGTCTCCAAAGAATGCACCAAGTCCCGCTGAGAGCCGGGCGTGGCAGCCGTTGGATCAGCCGGACTCATTTCTTGTTCTTTTTCGTTCTGCATCTGCGCATAGACGTTGAGGCCTGGGATCTTCCTTGAGGAAAGATTTACAGTGAGGCAAAGGAACAAAGAGCACGGCCTGAGCTAAGGCGCCGCTAGCAGGCTCCGCGGTGCTCTGTGGATCATTCGCATCGCGTGCTTGCTTCACGTCTGTGGCGCCTTCTGGCACTATTTACGCGTGACTCAGCGAGAATGCTCGGACTGATACGGTCTGTAAATGTGAAGCTTGATTCTGTGTCTGCCTGTGTCTTCATGACTCTTTACATCATCCTCCCCTCGGAGCCGCTTCTTAGCGAGGAGACATAATTTAACATTTGAAAAAGGTCAACTGCCAGTGTTCAAAGGGCTTAATATTGATAGCAGCTGAAGACTGACTGACATTTCTTCTGTAAAGACCGAGCCGATAAAAGAATTTCTGCAGGTGTGTGTCTGCGTGTGTGTGTGCGTGTGCGCGCGCCCTGGGTATGGCAGGGCAGACGTTTGACAGGCAGCTCTCAACCTTCTCTCAGCCCGCCGACAGCTTTTGTTTACCGAGCTGTCGGGACACTCCCCACCTTTCAGCACCGCCCTATCACGCACAGTGTGACCACTACACAGACATGAACACTTTACCTCTTGAATTTGTAGATGACAAATACAGCTAAACCCACAACCACTACTGATAGCAGCATTAGCATGGCTGAGCCACTGTGGTTCTCGCTGGTGTCCACTAGGGGCGCTGCAGAGATAGGGAGACAGAACCCCAGAGCGTAAACGTCACATCACCGACACCACCCGTATTTCCACCCAGCTGAATCATGCAATGAGCAGTCTACAGACATGAAGCCTATGTGAATCAAAGATGAATCATTTATTATACAGTAGTATGGACTTCTCTTACTCTTTATCTTATTAGCCCCTTTAGGACAGTAGCAGCATCCCCAATAGGAAGAGGCACACATACTTGTAACGATGTTCACTCTCTGAATGTCTCTGTGTAGCTACATGATGGGAGCCAATCAGACACAGAGTTGGGGTTGTTAGTTAAGGGGGGCAGCAAAAATAATAAAAATATACCCGACTGACTGCTGTTTCTATGTTTTGTCCCACTTTCTACAGAAGGTACAAAGACCCTTCTTGAGCAGCAGTGAATGCGCACAGGAGCAGTGGGTGTGTTACCTGCTGACAGGTGCGCTGCATACACGGTGACCTGGACCCCCGGCCGCAGCGTGAACTGGACGAGATTTTGATTCAATGCGCTGAGCAAAACCTCAGAGAGCTGTTGAGACAAAATCGATTCGCTTTCATTTTCAAAAAAACAGGAAAATGTTACAAATAAGAATAAAAAAGGTAGAGTGGCGCTCATCCCCCTGCAGCCTCCTCCATCTTTGGCTCTGACATTATTGTCTCTGTTTTTAGGAGCAAATGCGTTCAAAGTCACGATCAGACCTTTAATGTGCATAAAACACGACCTGCCACTGACGGCAACTGAAGGTGGCGACAGGGATCAGGACACCGCCACGGCTAAAACCAGGATGCTAAAAAACTGCAGTTCCTCTAATTGCCACTTGGGGCTGGCTCTAAGAGTCCCGACCTCAGCCTGATAGAACACCTTTGGGATGGATTAGAGCGGAGACTGTGAGCCAGGCCTTCTCTCCAACATCAGTGTCTGACCTCACAGATGTGCTTCTGGAAGGATGGTCAGAAATTCCCATAAACGCTCCTAAACCTGTGGAAAGACTTCCCAGAAGAGTTGAAGCAGTGACAGCTGCAAAGGGTGGGCCCACATCATGTTAAAGCCTCTGGATTAAGGACGGATGTTACTCAGGTTCATGTGTGTGAAGGCAGACGAGGGGATACTGTTGGCAGTGTAGTGCAGGTTATCACTGCATACAAATTACCATAAAACTGAACACACTTTAAATACTAAACTTTATAAACTTCCTGCTTATTGCAAGGCTGTTGCATTATTTGTGAGCGCCCATGACCCAGAGAAACCTCACTGCCTCCACCGACAACCCCATCTGAGCTTTCTTCTGTTTATGTAAGAGTCTTTGTCTGTGGGACCTTTCCAGTGTAATGCATAATGCATACCATGCACTCTCACTTGATCTCTGCTTTCCAGACAGGCAAGTAACCTTCTGCATTGAGAACATCTGACTCTGATATAAATTGGGCAGATTATCGTGACCCAGAGGTAAACTATAGCGAGCAGGAGGAAGTCTTACTGTGCTCACACACATCCTTTCATTTATATGAATCTCTGTCCCACGGCTCCGATTCTCAGCCAGAAAAATCAAATGAGCCTTTTTATAAATGACATTTCAGTATCATTAATCTGTTTTTCTTCATTTATATACTGCTGCATTTCTCTGCATAGCAAAACTAAACAAAATTCTCCATTTTCTCCCTGCAGCAGCTTTTTCCCTCTGTAGAGGCTTCATTTATCTTATCTGCCTCATTTGCCAAATTAATTGTGATATGAGTAATTTCTGTAGTCCTTCATCCTCGCCTTTATACTTCTTAGCTGTTTAAATTTAGACTATGCTGTGACTAATTACTTTTTCCCACTGTATACCAGGGTCAGCAAATCTATTATACATTCTAATAAGCAGAGCTTGCTCTACACTTTAAAGATGCCAACCTTGAATGAAGATTTATCACCGGCGTGTAGGGCAGAGGAACTTTCCAGGCGATCAACCAGGTGTGAGAGGGGAGGGGGGAGGAGAATCAAACTGATTTCCTTCCCAGCATCCTTCTCTCCACGCGCCCGTGGAAGGCTTCCCGCAGAGAGGACATCCAGAATTATCAGTCATTACATGAAGCTGAGGGCTGTACCTGCTCATGCTGATGTGCTGGGGATTTAGTCACTGCCCAACCATCACAATTTCCCTTGTGAGGCTTTTGAGGCTGCAAAGAGATGCTGCCTCCCCACCCCCACCCTACAGGATGTGGCTTGAGCAGGTGTAAAAGTCATTCCCCTGGTAACTTGTTAATACCTGTCAGGCTTATTGATGAATCTACTGCATAGATTCCTCAGGCGTATTCCACAATTAGACTTTGGAGAAAAGCTGGACATGCTTGAATAGATTAATACTGACATCTGCTGGAGGAAGGAGGAAGTTGAGATTATTTTTCAGAGAGCAATTACAGGAGAGACTGCTGCTAGAAAAAATAAATAAATCACAAAGCAGAAATGGGGGGAGCAATGCTCCAAACTTGGCACAATTAGAGTGAGGATAAGAAGGTCTGGGGGGAGCAGCGGCTCTGTAGGACGCTGCATCAGGTCAGAGAGCAGGTGCCGTTGCCTCACCTGATCTAAATGAGCGGCGCTCTTCTCCAGTTTCCCCTCAGTTAACTGTTTGTCAGGCAGGAGGAAAAACTCTGCCGCTGTGGGTAAACCCGGGAGGACCGTGACCAGGAGCCGATCCTCTCTCACGCCTGTAGCCTGGAGGGGAACAGCAGAGCGCAGTGTTAAAAGATTGGCTGAGGCAACACTCGGCTCACAGTGGCTGGAAGGAACCCAAGTGCAAAAAAAGAAGCACTGACACTCAAAGCTTGCTCAGATATTTTTGGCCCTCCTTTGATCAGAGTTTCTCACTGATATCAGAATTTAGCCGGATCCAGACTCCGTCTGCTCGTAACTACAAACTGTTTGTTTGAGCTTAAAGATTCACTGCAGTCTGGGGATTTAGGAAATGTGCTCATTCACTTCTGCAAAGATGAGGCGATCAGTGCAACTGTTACCTCTGCAGCGAGAAGTGAAGGCGAGAAATGAAACTCACTAATTAGCACAAGCTAAGTTGCTGTTTTCATAAGTACAAAAAATAAAGGGATTTGGGGGATTTAATGTCTTTAGCAGGCGAGACCAAAGGAAAAAAAAAGTATTACAAAACATGAACACAAATATTCTCGAGGTAAGAACTGAAAAAGAAAAAAGTGAATGACGTTGCCTCCTGAACCACTGACTGGAGTGCAGTTCATTTTTAACTTTATTCCTACCTTAAACAGTTTAATGCTGTCATTTTTATAGAGCTGCTATTTATGTTATAATTTACAGGTTTGATCAGGTGGCAGGAAAAAGATCTGATTTTTTTATTGGAGCTTTTCATACGGCGATGGGACACAGACGACTTACTGTGTAATAATAAGAGCCCACCGCCGTGGACGTTTTTCAGGTGAAAATTTGGTGATGCGATTCGTGTCATGTGACTTTCTGAGGCGTTTACATCACCAACAGTGTTTATAAAAGCCTGAATTTCCGACAAAATCTGTTGGATTCGATCTGAAAGAAAGTCTGCTGCCATCTAGTGGGTCACATGTGCGCTGCAACCCGAAATCGGCCATTAGTGTCATTTCCAAAATGGCTGCCTTCGTGTTAGCTGTTAGCTGTGCCAGAGAAATTTAAATTGCTACTTTAGAAAGATAAAAATTACAGTTTCACTATTATTTAAACAATGATAACATTTTGTATCAAAGTAATTGACATTACTTGATATTTAGTGACTTTCTTTACAGTAAAACGGGATTACAATGAGTGCCTCATACGTCCAGGTTGGCGTATTTCATTCCATTATACAGTTTGGAGTATCACACTCATTAAAGACACTCATTTAAAAATTGATCCGCTCATGATAAAGAATATTACTATTGTGGCACAGATGTTCCTGTACACTATGCCGGCCACTTGGTTATGGCGCTCCATGCATGCCCTGCCTGCTAGCATCTTGCACCTTGCTGTTATGTGCTGGATTGTTTCAGGGGCATCTCTGCACAGCCTGCACCTGGGGTGGTAGACCCCAGCCTCTATCAATCTTGTGCTCAGAGCTTGTTCCTGTGCTGCCAGTCCTGTCTGTCAGTCCAGTTTGTCCAGCCATTGGGAGGATTTCTCTATATCAGCCACTTCTTCCACCTGCTGGAGGTACATGCCGTGCAGAGGCCTGTCCTTCCATGATGGTTCCTGTTCTTGCTCCTCTTCTTTCTCGGGTTTCTGCTGCCTGAGGTACTCACTAAGCACATGGTCCTTTGTGGCCAATGTGGCTGATGGTTGTGCCATTTTGTAGTCGGTATCCGTAGCCAGTCTTGTTGATGATCTGGCTGAGGGATTCAGGCCTATGCAGAACAGCAGTGGGGATAGAGCATCTCCTTGGTAAATCCCACACTTGATGTTGACTTGTGCAATTGGCTTGGAGTTGGCCTCTAGTGTTGTTCTCCATATTCCCACTGAGTTCTTGATGAAGGCTGTCAGGATCCCGTTGATCTTGTATAGTTCTAGGCATTCCAGGATCCATGTGTGCGGGATCGAGTCATAGGCACAGGTTGGTCAGACTGATCTTAAAGTCTTGAGTGATTGTTCTGTCTACAGTAGCTGGTGTTGCTGCCTCTTCATCTTAGCCGCTATGATGCCTGACAGGAGCTTCCATGTAGAGGCAACCTATTAGCTGGTAGTTGGTTGGGACTGGTTCCTTCTGGGGGTCCTTGGGGATCAGGACTGTCTGGCCTTTGGTCAGTCATTCTGGGTGTGTCTTAGTCTTTAGTAGCTGGTTTATTTGTGCTGACAGGCGCTCATGTAGCTCAGTTAGCTTCTTTAACCAGCAGGTATGAGACTGTATCTTAGATATCCATCATTGTGGTCTGCTTTTAGATCCACTAGCCACTGTGCACTGACACCTTCTAGGAGATTTTGAGAGGGTACTTCACGTAGTCTTGGTAGGTCCAGGTTTCCAGCTTAGCCATTATCTTATCTTTCAGGTCAGCTGCTCTGGCATTCAACATACCAGGTGTTCTTGGGGCTTAGTGTCCAATCTCTGAGTGTGGGGATGATGATATCTCCCCCTGACCTGATGTCCTGGCTCCCCCTTCCTGCACCATTTGTAATTGTACCTTATCAATCTCTAGTTGTCTTGTGGATGTTGCAAAACTGAGCTATGAGATGGTTCATCGAATAGAATAGTTATTGTCATCAAACACAGAGCATGATGAAAATGTAGCCGCAGCCACAGTTCATTGCCTTTCCCTATAAAACTTAAATGAGAAAATAAGGAAAATACTGTAAAACCAGTGTATGTATGTATGTATGTATGTATCAAACAACACAAGCTCTTACAGGGGAATAAATATGTGACAAATATACAAAATATACCAATATTGCACAAATGCCAGTTATTGCACAGAAGGAGGTTATGGTATCCTAAATGTACTAATCTAGCACAGTGAGCTAGTAGAAGTAGTGAGCAGTGAGTCTGTGAAGCTGTTGTTGTGTATTATTGTGTAGTGTTGAAGAGTGTGATGGCCCAGGGGTGGCCTTTGTGGGACCTGAGTCTTCTCCCTGATGGCAGCAGGTTGAACAGGTGTTGACCAGGGATGAGAGGGGTCTGCCAAGATTTTCTTTGTTCTGCTAATGCAGCGAGAGCTGGGAATGTTCTCCGGGCGGGCAGGGGCAGCCTGATTATCCATTCAGCAGTCTTGGTAACCCTCTGCAGAGCCCTCCTGTCTCCAGCAGAGCAGGCAACAAACCAGACAGACAAACACACTACATCAGCACTGGCTCTATGGTGGCTCAGTAGAAGGAACCCTGCAGCTTTTCCTCCAGGTGGTGCCTCCGCAGGACACGACAGGAAGTGGAGTCGCTCCTGCGCCTTTTTTTTACTTCACACTGCTGTGTTGGCAGTCCTGGTGAGGTCCTCAGAAATGTGGGTCTCCAGGAACTTGAAGGAGGCTACTCTCTCTACACACACTCCATTGATGCAAAGTGGAGCATGGTCTCCTCTCTGCCTCCTGAAGTCAATGACCATCTCTTTGGTCTTAGTGGTGTTCAGCTCCAGTGTCAGTCTAGATGTTGGGTGTCGAAGAATTCATACAGTATGTGCCACATCCTCATACATGTGTAGTAGCATTCCAACAAGGTCCCTATTCTCATCTCATGCCCACTTATGCTGCATCCTTGTTCCTGTAGGCCCTGGCTCCTCAACACCTGACCTGAACTTTGCTAAACCGAGTGACCTCCGAGCCAGCATGGCTTCAGTTATATGTCTCGCTCAAATTCCGAGGCAGGCTTGGGTAGCATGGTGGGGCTAACCTGGGGAAGCATGCCCTGGCTGGGATTCAATCCCCTGACCTATTGTTCCAAAGATGGTAGTGCTGCCACTACACACAGAAAAAATAAATATATTTAAATAAAATAAATAAAAGAATATTAAAAATAGCCCCTTAAAATGTCCAAACCCCCCCCCCCAAGAGATGCTATTCATCTCCAGCATGAATTAAAGCAGCCAATAGCAGCCCTGCACTTATAGCTCACCTTACAGATCGGTGCTTAAAGAACTGCAAAACGATGAGCTGGGTTGGGAGGACTGGTGCCACTGAAATAAATGATGAATGTACTGGTTTATTTTGATTCCAGTTGAGGCTGCTTCTTTCATGTGTTTTTGCTCCTGCGAATGCTTTAAACCATATTTTTGTCTGAAAGTTGTTTTTTTTTTATAACACGTGTTCTGGCCTCCAGGCTGCGGGTGTCACGGAAAAAGAAAGATGTCAATACCAATCTGACATGTTCAGTGAAGACTGAAGACAGACTGTATATTTTTAGCATCCGTTTTGATTTGCAAGATCAAAAAGTGTGAAAATATGATGGAGGGCTCAGATTGCTTCCTCCTCTGATTCAGAAAACATATTGACACTCCGAGGATGCTGCAAAAAAAATAACAGGAAGTTAATGAGGCAAACTCTGTACCTAACGTGTCATGTGTGGGTTTGAATCATGTCCTCCACTTGACAGACTGCAAAGCACTCATCTCCAAGCGTTCCTTCAGGTCAGTGCAAAACATGCATTAGACCCATACTGACATTTATTCTTCTGTACACAACCTCGTTACTGTATGGCCCTGAACTCAAAGTGTGTGCGAGCCGCAGCAATCAGCAAACTCTTGAACTATATTTTTCCCCTCTTCTCCCTCTTGCCTTGTCATTTATCATCATAAAAGTCAGAATCATGTCTCCAAGCCTCGGGGAGGTCACGCAGCACTCCGAGGTCCAGTCCAGTGCTGACAGTATTTACCAAAGCAGAGCAACGGTTGCCATGAAATACCCAGAGAGAGCTTTACCTGGATCAGAGAGTTCTTAATGACTCGGCTCACATCCAGCCTCCATTCTGCAATATCGGGGTTGTGCTCATCCAGGTTTGATGAAAAGGCGAGCAGATGAGATCGGAAATATTCTGCAGGAAGAAAGAAAAAAACGGTGTGAGGGAAGCTTGTGCCTTTCATCTGTCGTTAAATGCAAAGTTCAGCTTTGAGATTCAGCTCATGTACTTTAAGGAAAATCCAGGGTTTATTTTCACAGTTTCAGCCCCTATTTCAGATCTTAACAAAAAAAATATATGAGGAGATAACATCAGTGATGGATCACCGGCCATCTTTGCAAGCAGTTTTTTTCCCCTCTTAATAGCCCCTGATTTTCTTAACATGCTGTCCATCACTGTGCATGCATGGCGTGCTGGATGCCTTGTGCTGTAGTTAAGAAAAATAATTCAAAGGTAAACTAATTTATCCTTAACATCCACCATATATTAGTGAGTTAAACTTATGTGATTCACTGATTCTTTGAAAAATGAATGGCTGGAGTTCAAAGGTAACCCGTCCATCAGTTTTCTGCCAAGAAAAGAGCAGACGACCAGACTAACACAACTTACCCGTGTCCAAGAAACTGGTCCATCTCACCGACAAACCCTCACCTGCCACCAGACTTCTGCTTCCCTGCCTGCCCTCCTGGAACTCCCTTCATCCTGCACAATCTAACTGGCGACGCCTCTCAGTGAAGCCCCTGGAGCTCCCTTGTCCACCAGTCAACTATAGGACACTCCAGGACACTCAAGGAGCATAGTGTTCACGTATGCAGTATGCTGCAATGCATACTGGAGAACAGATTATATGTAAAGACTGAGAAATGTGAATTTCATTCCTCTTCAGTGACTTTCCTGGGCTGTGTCTTCGAAGGAGGGCGGGTGAAGACTGATCCACAGAAGATTAAAGCAGTAGTGGAGTTTCAGACTCCCAGCACCAGAAAACGGCTCCAGCAATTCCTTGGCTTCGCAAACTTCTACAGAGGCTTACTCCAGAATTACAGTCAGGTAGCAGCGCCCCTCAGACAATTAACCTCCACCCAGATCCCTTTTGTTTGGTCCACAGAAGCAGATGCAGCATTCACCCAGCTAAAGGAGAAGATCACCTCGGCACCGATCCTGGTCCAGCCCGGCCCCAAGCTGCAGCTAACTGTGGAGTTGAACGCCTCTGATTCCAGCGTAGGGTCCAGAAATCTGGACCCAGTGGTAAAATCCAGCCCAGCGCTTCTTCTCCCAACATCTAACTCCTGCTGAAAAGAATCATGACGTTGGGGCGCTAGAAGAGTTGCAAAATTGATTGGAGGGGGCCAAGCACCTATTTGTAATATGGACTCATCACAAGGATCTCACTTATCTGCAAAATGCTAAAAGGTTAAAGGTTCTCTTCAGGCACGCTTGTCGATTTAATTGTAACATCTCTTACCACCCTGGTTCCAAGAATGTAAAGCCTGATGACCAGTCTTGCCATTATTCTGCTGAAAATGAAGTCGTGGAACTGGAGAAAGTCCTGCCATTAACCTGAGAGAGCATCATCCAACAGGCTCTTCAGGCAGAACCTGACCCCGGTTTAAGCTCTGGCTTTTACCCCCAAAATCAATGGTCAGACCCAGAGATTAAATCAAGAGCTTGAAACCGCTCTCTGTTGTGTAGCCTCCAACAATGCCACCTCCTGGAGTTCGCAGCTATCATAGACTGAGTACACCCATACCTCTCTCACCTCCATAGCTTCCGGTCTGTCTCCCTTTGAAGTTTCTTAAGGATAACAACTGCTTCTGTTCCCGGAACTGGAATTGGGTCGTATCTGGAACCAAACTAGAGCCTTGCACGGTGGACCAAAACCGACGCCCGGCTGAACGTCGAAGGACCCCGGCCCCCCTACTACACTCAAGGTCATCCGGCAACTTTCAGGCTTCTTCCAACCTTCCAAGTGTCCCAGATGAAGTCTGTTTTGTTTGAAAGCTGTTGTTTAGAACAACTTTGGACTAATTTATCCCTCCTTTCTCACAACAATGAACAGAGTGTGAACACATGGATGTTGCTGTTTTGACTCCACATTTTGAAGCATGACCATATTTGGACAGAAGGACAGGTATCAGCTAATGCAAATGATGATGCTACATCCGTCATACTATTTACGGTTATAAATCATAGAATTAAAGGGTCTATAAGTTTTATTAAATGTTAATAAATGAGCTTCAAATCTGGGGAAACTTGTAAAACATTAACAAGAACAGCATTTTCTAATACGGATAACATCATTAAAGGGAAGCAGCACTATCATTCTACTGTTATTAGTAGACTGTGGGGTCAAAACCTATCAGCATGTTTACGGAGCAACAGATTCCCATGGAGACTGAGTTAGAGTCGGCTCACCGTGGACAGCGATGGTTTTTCTGTCCTGCAGAATAGTATTCCCTGCAGACACCTGCACAGTGACTGTATTGATGCCTTCCCGGGAGAATGTGTACGCCACACTTCCCTCTAGGGTGATTACTGGCTGCTGGGGAAGAGAGAGAGGGAGAAGCAAGTAGGGGAGGGTAGGTGCTCCCGTGAGAGAGCCTTATCAGCGGCTGGTTAACATCTCACACTGCTGTTATTTACACTACAGAGGTGTCAGCCTGCTGGCGGACTCACAAAGACACACAAACACACTCATGCACGGAGCTTTGCAGAAGTCTGCGCTGTGCTGCGTACAGCTCAGAGACCTGCAGAGAGTTTCCTGTGTTACACCAGCAGCTCCTTCCTGTCATTACTCACGTCTCCATTTGTTCTTCACGTAGCTTTAAGATGCTAATGCTGCCACTATTTATTACCAGCTGACAGAACTGGCTGTCCTTGTGGAAGGCCCCCTGCTGGTGCTGAGCAAACACATTTACCCAACTATGAAATACGCAGACAGATAATACGAGCGGAGCATTCCTACACGCGAGGCAGACAGAGGTTAGTGCATCCTGAGGGCCAAAGAGACTTTGATTTCTTTCTGTGCTGCCTCACGAGAGGCATTATGTTGTTATAATCTCTGGTTTATTGATAGTTACTTTATTTTTGTATGTTTATGTCACAATATAAAGCACTTTGAGGGGACTGTTGTTGTGATTTGGTGCGGTGTAAATCAAACTGAATTGAATTACTGATCCCATTAATGCTACCGAAGCAGTTTGTGGGGTCAGCTTGTTTGCACCCTGACAATGAACTGCTATATTCGGAGGAATAATGTGCTACTTTTTCATGGAGCTCTAACAGAATCTGAGCAGCAACAATAGGTGTGCTACTTTTGTAACAGCTGAGCCCCCCCCGCCTCACATGGAAGGGTGGGAAGAAGTATCAGCTTCTGATAGCTGACATCACTGCTCATGAATGGTAAAGCTAATGCTAAGCAGTTAATGCAAACATAGCTCGAGCTTCATTTGCCTTATCTCCATCTCTTAACAGGATTTATTGGTGTGGAGTAGACGTGAACCAGTCAGCGCCGGTCGAGTCACGAATCAGCCGGGTTTTTGGATCCAGCGTGATCTCACTAATGGCTAAGCTAGCCCCTGGAGCTCGAAAAAAGGCGACTGGACTTCTTTGAGTTTCTTGAAGGCGTTTCACCTTCATCTGAAAGACTTCTTCAGTTCTAAAGCTAAAGGGCAGAGACACCCAGGTATTTAAATCCTAGTGGGGGTGGTAGGGTCATGGAAAAAGTGATGCTCGACCTTTTCATCCAGTTTCACTAATTTTGGCCTGGTACTGTTGGCGTAATCTTGCAAATGCTCAGCCAAATGAAGGACAATAAACATTATGGTCACTGATCCCAACAGCAAGGTGAAAGCTGACTAATCTTACAGTTTCTAAATGACCTTCCTCACAGTGTTTCCATGTTTTACTCACTGTCTCCAAAAGCAGACATATCAAAAACTGCGCACCCCAACCTGAAACTCTCTGCCTGGCTAAATAGCACAAAGGGCTAAACAGAAAAATATGGCCCATTAACTCTGTGTGATTGATCAGCTCTGCCTACCTGCAGCCGGCCTTATAATTGGAGGCGTTTCAGAGGAATGCTTAGATGGACACACTTCACCGGTTATCAGTAATTAAGGAACTTTGTGTACAGGTCAGCATGCGCCGCAGTTTTTATCGAAGCTGATTAACAAGGCTACAATTTCTCCTACCTGGATGCACAAATATAGCTCCAAAAAATAATGATTCTCACAGTTTGCAGCAGAGGAGTCAGCAACCTACTTAATTGCAAATGGGCAGAGGAGTAAGAGAAGTACAGAGAGAAGTGGGGAATGTCTTGAGTGCGCTGTACCTCTGTGTTATTTCCGATCCACCAGATGTAGGTGACCGTTCCCACTTGGCTGGGCCACAGAACAGCAGTCAGGTTCACTTCCTTATTCCTCACCGCCACAAAGGGAGCTGAGAGATGGATATACTCCAGCTGACCTACTCAGGCACACATATACATCACAGAGTGAACTCGACGCTCTGCGCCACAATACAGGGGATAAAAATGAAAGAAATAACTTTACTGGCTCAAACGAGAGGGAAAAAGGAGGGGGGAGACGGGGTTTATAGGCGGATGAGGAGGGTGAGTTTGTTCAAGATTTGCTCTCGCTCTGGGACTGCTGGCTGCCATCTGTGTACTATTTTTCATCCGTGGCACTCTCAAGCCCGCCGTGGCTCTATTTGTACGGTTGGCACATAGGATTGGCAGATCGGTGGGGGCAATGTTGCTCCCTGATCAATAAGTCAGCTCCGTTACATCTGTCACCCCCTGAATGCACCGGGGGTGGTCAGCCCTGTTACGTATGAGGTTGCAGTGGCTTCTGCGGGGTGAGTGGCAGCGGGGCATAAGCTGAATTGAGTGGAAGCGAAATGGGATTTGTTCTATCTCACTTGTTTGTTTGGCTGAGGGAGGGGAGCATGTTCTGTGGAGAGATAAAGCATGACTGTGTATGAATTGTTCCACAGACTGATAAAAAAAAGTGTGAAGAGATGAAACTAAGAGTAAACAGAGTGAAGAAACTTCCATCTAAATAAATGCACTGGGATAGAGAAAGGTCAGAAAACTCACATGTCACATGCAGGTAGAGCATGGCCGTCTCTGAGCCCAAGCTGTTCTCCCCAGTAGCGGTCACTCGGTAGATTCCCACGGCTTTGTAGATGTGTTTGATCCCATCCTCGATGGAGCTCACATTGGAATACGTAAGAGCATGGCCATCTCCAAAGTCCAGAGTGATGCTCGTCCTCGCCCCGTCACCCTGAACAGGACAAGCACTTGGAGGAAATCTGCAGATCTGCCCTTTCATAAGAAAATCCACTCTGGTTTGAGGTCTTATTACACTCCACCAACGCAGAGCACCATTTTCCCTCTGGCACAATATGTGTGTGGGTAATGCTTCGCACTGTTCCTGCAAAGGTAATGGCCTTGATTTTCAGTGTGGTTAATTTAGTTGCTTCAGCTCAGCCTCATTTCTAAGGTGTGAAATTCTCCCATTTTTTTCTAAGATGGAGGGAAGTTACGCCACTAGTGAGATGGATCTGGCTCCCAGCTCATTACATATGGATGCTTCTAAAAGACACTGTGGGTCACGAGTGCAGTTTGTCACACACATGTGGATGCTCTGGCTGCCAAAGGCCTTCAGCCTTTCCATGCAGACGCTGTCTCGCTCTGAGACGACAACGCATCATTTCCAGACATGAGTTTCACTGCAGCAAATAATATATTAAACGCAACTGCTGTTCTACTTTTCTACACAAAGGTGAAAAAACGAGTCTCTGATTTCTTTTGTCTTCGCAGACGGTTTTGTTCATGCGGAGTAAAATAAATGGATGGATCAGTCTTCCTCTCCAAGTCAGCATCATCAACGAGTTTTTCTCTCTGTGGTTGGATGACGAGAAACAAACAAATCCGCATCGATGGCACCGGCGTGGCTCCGTGGATCAGCGGGTGTGCCTCATGTGGTGCAGGCGGCACAGATTCGGGTCCGACCTCTACCCCCACTGTCCTGTCTCTCTTCACCGTGCACGCTCTCATGAAGGACAAAACCACTTATTTAAAAATGTTGTTAATGCATCTAAAACCACCATAACCCCACCTAAAAGAGTCTGGCCTGTTGCAGTCAGCTCTGGAGAATCTCAGACTTTCTGAGTCTCTTCTTGGTCATCATTAGTGATGAGAAGTAGCTCTGAGCCTAACACTATAGCACAGTTAAAGCCGCCTGTGTAAGGTTTCTGAGCATTACTAACGCCTGTGTGGAGTGTCGATGTGCCACTATGTCGAACCACTCGAGTACTGTAGGGCATAAAAAATGGGAATGGGTTTTTTTACACACTTTAAACATGAAACTTATAGGAAAAATGAAGAGTATGAATACAGCTGAGCATAATCCCGCTGCTATAGGAACAATCCAGACAGCCACATCCAATTAAATTGCACATTTCAAACAATTCTTCCTTATCTCTGAATATAATGATGCTGACTTGGTGTGACAGCTCACAGGGCTTTATGGGAAACACTGAAAACAGCTCACCTCCTCCAGAAAAACAAGGAAGGTGACATTGGTGCCTAACACGGCTGTCAGCGAACCCTCACTGGTAACCAGGTGGAGACCTTTGGGTGCCTGGCTAGGACACTGCTGCCTCCTGGCTGTGTACTCCGCGCTCACACCAGCTGTACAGTTATTGGAGACCACTTTCCTGTAGCTGAAGGTGGAACAGCACAGAAAACGGGTCAGACGTACGAATACAGACGAACATAAACCTGGATTCACACGTGATGTTCCCTGTACACACATGCAGCATCTCATAAAAGTGAGCGCACCCCTCACACACCTGTACATGTTTTATTAAATCTTTGCACGGGACACTTCAGAAATGAAACTAGATAACTGAAAATAACTCAACGCAGCCATTAATGCCCAAATAGCTGGCAACACAAGTGAGTGCACCTCACAGTGAACATGGTGTCAATATTTTGTGTGACCATCATCCTCTTGGGCAGAGATTTCACCAGAGCTGCGCTGGAGTCCTCTTCCACTCCTCCATCACGGAGCTGGTGGATGTTAGACACCTTACGCTCCTCCACCTTCTGCTTGAGGACGCCCCACAGCTGCCCAGTTGTGTCATTGTCCCTTCCTGATGTCATGTGGCTCCTTGTAGTTAGAAAGCTCCCACAAAGGGCTCTTGAATTTGGTGCTGTGGGTGGTCAACCATCGTCTCCCCAGTTTCACCTTGGGGCCGTTATGTTGGAAAACTGCCGTGCAGCCCAGTTTCGGAATGCTCTGCTTCAGAATGTCACAGCACAGGTTGGAATTCTGTTACGTTTCCCTCAATGAACTGCAGCTTCCCGGTGCCAGCAGCACATGCAGACCCAGACTGTGATGCTACCACCACCGTGCCTGACAGCAGGCAGTGCGGTGTATGGCCTGTGCACTGACAGGCTGATCTCCCACTCCTTCAGCCTCTGCTGCCATGTCGGAAGCACTCATCCATCTCTTTTGTTTCTAGAGCCGACCTCTGAATATCCATTGGCCACTATGAGAGAACTGCACCCACAGGACCAAATTTAAGAGGCCGTTCTGGAACCTTGTCACTGTAACGAGCCACATGACACCAGGAAGAGACAACAACACAGCTGAGCACAACTGGGCAGCTGTGGGGCATCTTCAAGCAGAAGGTGGAGGAGCGTAAGGTGTCTAACATCCACCGGCTCTGTGATGTCATCATGGAGGAGTGGAAGAGGACTCCAGCGCAGCTCTGGTGAAATCTCTGCCCAAGAGGGTGAAGGCAGTGCTAGATGATAATGGTGGTCACACAAAATATTGACACTATGGGCACAATGTGGACATGCTCCCTGTGAGGTGAACTCACTTGTGTTGCCAGCTATTTGGGCATTAATGGCTGTGTGTTGAGTTATTTTCAGAGGACAGTAAATCTATACGGATACCCAAGCTGAACACTGACTACTCTGTTACACCCAGGTTTCATTTCTGTAGTGTTGGCCCATGAAAATAAAATATTCACATATTTCTGTGAGATAACGCAACCATATTTATGTTTAAAATAACATCCGTACTTGTCCCGTTTCAGCTTTTCCATTTAAACGGCTTTAATTTTGAGTGTCAGGAGTGCTGTGTGTGTGCTGAGGGGCGGCAACAGAGACAGGGTGCTCTTTGACAGGAAATCTAAAATGTGGTGGGAATGTCAATGTTCCCGCAACAAAGAGCCAGGCTGAGGCTCCTTCAGACATCTTCAGACCGATTTATGCTCCAGTGATGATGAATTTGTAGGTTTTCAAACACAAACACATCTTTCAGCAGACTGGTGTTCGATGCGTTTTCAGAGCGCAGCATTTGAAATTTTACAATCTTTAACACGCCTCAGGAAATCATATATGTCTTCTTTATCCATGTTTTTAAAGTACCTTTAAAGGGAACGAGGGTGTATGCCAGGGGTTCGGTGCATGGAGCCTGAATTATGTAAGACAGATAAGAGTTTGAGCATTAGTTCTGCCACAGCTGCAAAGTCAGCAATAAGATCAGCTGATCTCAGTGCCAGCTTACATTATCTTATGTTTCAGCAGATTAAACACTGCTCAACAATTTAGAAAAACTCACACACTGTGAGACGCTCTATTTAAGTCGCAAGCCACTCTGCAACCCGCCTCCAACCCGTCTCCTCCACTTCAGCCGTTTTTCATGTTCATGTTTTCATGTTCAGATATGAAAAGCTGTTTGTGGGTGTGAGATCAAGCTGCACCCTCCTGACCGTCCACACCTGTGTTGGAGCATACAGGTGACCATTCATTTACTTTCTTCGCCACGTTTATCCGGCTGGGGTCACAGAGGGCTGTCGCCTGTCTTAGATGATACCGGAAAAGCAGCTGGGGCACACCCTGGACGGACCTCCGACCCATCACAAAGAGACAACAGTTCCTACTGATCCGCATCTCTGACCAATGTGGAATCATCAATTAAACTAACACACTTATGTCTGTGAGGCACAGGGAAAAGATTCAAACTCCACCTTTAACCCCGCCCCTGTGCCATTCAGAACAGGACACTGAAATAAAAATGTATCAGGATGCAAAGTTTCAGGTCCACAGGGAGAGGTAAAGGCTCTCGGCATATCGGATGGATGACGCTCCATAACTGACTGCTGCAGAATCGGGACTGCATGGTCATGTGATCAGGGTAGCAACATTTGTGGTTAATTCCCTCAGTCTCAGATTTATTTCTGTCCCTTTGAACCATTTGAAAGCTGTTGGGTGTAGCGATGAGATCAGTTATAATTCGTGCCATTTGTCCATGTAACACACAACAGAACAGTCAAGCCCCCACTAGAGCCACCCACCACCCAGGATCGAACTTATATCTCCATTTCTTCATCAGTGCAGGCTGATGAAGAAGAAAATGTATTTTATCTGGCAGAAACTGACATTGACTTCTCTTAAAGTACCTTATTGTACCTTTTACTGGTATGTGTTACCACTGGGTCACTGGAGCCTATCCCAGCTGTCAGAGGGAGAGAGCTGATGCCACGCTAACTCAGAGGAACATTCACCTTAGAATCACCAATGAACCTAACACGCATGTCTTTGGACTGTGGGAGGAAGGTGAAGTACCTGGAAACATCCCACAGAAGGAGAGGTCCACACAGCTGGTGAGTGGATTAAAACCTTCGTGCTGTGAGGTGACGGTGCTAACCACTGCACCACCCTGCTGCCGCGCTTACTCACCAGGTATTCCTGAGTGATTTCCCATCCAGGTGCTGACCAGGCCCAACCTGTGATGTGGTTTCCTCAGGGTGGTAAGGCAGGTTTTATTCACCATTATTCTTCCTCCAGTTCTCATCCCCTGGTTACATTTTTCAAACACTTTAGCTTTTTTATGTCTATCTTTGTCCACTATGAAAAAACATAAGTATGAAAAAGTGGAAGAAAATCGTCTAATTTTCCTTTTTTTTACGGAGAAAGATTTCTTTTAGTTTTTCTTCTTGATGACCGTGTAGTTCTGAGCTCCCAGTTATATCACGTGGTCTTCATCACGGTTACATTTGTTTCTGGACACTTCAGGTGTTAAAAAAAAGCACTCACGCTTTACATAACTGCAACCCTCACGCTGGATCTGTCAGTGAATTTTTCATTCATACCTTTTTGTAATTCTTGACACAGTTTTCCCCCAAATAGATCTTTTTATTACTGGTGCTTCAACCTTGTTGGTTCATGATTGTTTTCTAAAAGTGCAGGTTTGATCATTCAGCCCACATTTTCCTCAGTCTGACCACGTCGTCCCTGAGAAACTAATTAACGTACCCCGAGCTATTCAGCTCAAATGCACCATTCATTTTACCCAATCCCCGTGAGCCGCGGCTGAGACTGTGCATGCTGATTCTAGCCTGCTCTCATCCTCACCCGGTGCTGTTAAGGAAAGTCATCCCCGTTGTGCAACTCCTGGACATCGATGACGGATGGAACCAAAAGGCGGGGGTGCACTTCCGATGCCGTCCGTCTCTCAAAGCCGTAATCACTGTAACGATCCGACAAAACAGACACAGCCGGTAAATCGGGAGCCACAGAGGAAACGGTGCTTGGAAAATTCAATTCCAAAATGAGATGCAGGCTGTTAGAAGTGTAACACCTGCTTATAAAATGACTGATAATACTCAGAGGGAAATCAATCAAAAGTTAATAAAACACTCTAAACTGAAAACAGCTCCGTATTGTAAGATTATTGGATATTAAAATTCAACATGGAAACTTAATGTCATTTAAGTATTGACTTCAGAGGAGCTGCAGCAGCTGCTTCTTCGGCGCTCTTTAAACACAGCCCACGAGTTGTTTGTACCATAAATTAAAAGGCAGAGCAGCGCTGTGTCCCCAAAATGATAGGGACAAATTGCCCCAATTAGTGCGACATGCACACAGATGCAAAAGTGTTGTGATTGTTAATGAAAGCTATTAGGCTCAGTGATTTATGGTTTTGATGGAGCTTATTCCAGAAGCATTCCTCCTCGAGAGACCTGCAGATATGGGAGCAAAGTGAGGATTAAAAAAAAAAAAGATTAAAAAAAGCTAAATTAACATGTTGATAATTCAAAGAAAACATTTTTGTGTCTAATGTGGAAAAAAATTCTCTGTGACAGCAGCTGTGATATCAGGAGCCACTGGAACAAAAGCAGCTGTGAGTGATCCTCCTCTCAACACTTTGTCCTTCAAGAGGTGGGGATGACACACACACACACACACACATACATGCACACACACGCACGCACCCACACACGCACGCACACATACACACACATGCACGCACTCACACGCACACATACATACACGCACACACGCACGCACGCACATGCACGCACACATACATACATGCACACACACACATGCACGCACACCCATACACACACACATACATGCATGTGCACGCACTCACACGCACACATACATACACGCACACACGCACGCACGCATACATACATGCACACACACACGCACGCACCCACACAGACATGCACACACACACATGCACGCACACCCATACACACACACATACATGCATGTGCACGCACGCACATACACATGCACACACATGCAGACGCACATACACACACGCACGCACACACAGACATACATGCACACACGCACAAACACACATGCACGCACGCATATGCACATACACGGGCACGCACGCACGCACCCACACCCACACACGCATGCACGCACACCTGCACACACACCCGCACACACACGCACACACACACACACACACACACACACTGGTTTCCTTTCAGCAGCAGCCGCTGTGAGCGCGTGCTCTGCAGTTATAATCTGGGGGATGTTATCCTTCACGGTGATCTCTTATCTTTTAATCCCTCACTTAAACCCAGTTTCCTTAAACCCTGGGACATATTGCAAATGCATCTCTGCAACTGATAAGACTGTGGCTCTGCGCCAGATACAAGAAAATACCTCGCTTAACAATTAGTGTCTGTTTTTGTTGTTTTCTGTCCTCCAGGTGATGCCGTCATACACTCAGATTTAAAATGTGCTTTTTTTCTAAACACTAGGTAAGTATGAACATCAGTTAGGATGAATTTTTTCAGAAAGAACAGGCTGTTAGTGTGACAACGCTGTACACAGCTGTCCCACAGAAGAGATTCTTCATATTGTGTTGAATACATTTGAGTTGCAAACCAGAGGACTCAGAGCTGAGCCTGATGAACAGATTCGTGTACGTGGCTATCAGAAAAGCAAACAAATATGTATAAATAAGAATATCAAATCCTTCTGGCAGCAGGGTGCCTCAGTTAGAATGAGGTCTGTCAGGGAGTCCGGCATCAATGCTTTGTTCTACACTGACAGTACAGACAGCACACTATGAAAAATAGGACCAAGCTGCACTGTTGGATGCAAACAATTTTAACATAATTTTATTGTTGTATAAGCATGAATATATGATCCTGAAACAGAGCACGTAGTCTATTTTTGAATTATGTGTATGATGGCTTCAAATACACTAAATATTATTAACATTGTGGCTCTTTTCCAGTTTTAATGGCCAAAGCATTTAAAGCGCACACTTTGAGTAGTACCCTACAGTGCTGTTACACACACACACACACACACACACACTGCTGTGTTGCTCTCAGTCTGTATTGTGTGTTTAACTTCCTCATATTTTTCCTGTAGTGCGGTTTCACCTTCCTGCTGCGGTACACTTTGTGATTGGTCAGATGATGCTAATGTCGCCCCTTTGGTGTGAGCATGCAGGGGTGAACCTGGCGAGCTCATAACGAGTTTCTGTCAGTGGTGGTTAAGTGAACCGGCTAATGGACATGTGCCCTGGGTTTGCAGACCTCACAGGGCCCTGCTGTGTGGTAAGAGGTTGAAGTTATGAATTCTTAATGTACAGTTTAAAAGCAGTTACTGTAAAGAACATAGAAGTTGGACTGAATGAAAATAAAACATACTGACCATTCAAAGTCAGCCTCTGTGCAGTCACATGGTGCCGATGTCATGGCCACCGAGTATGTCTTTCCCATAACGCACCTGGATGTGGGCTTCAGCTTCCGGTAGATTCTTTTGACTCCCATGAGGCACGGCTCGCCCTGCGGGGCCGCAGAGCACGTTCAAATGGAAAGAAACACCAAACTCATTTTGTAACATTGTAACCAAAATAAATAATTTACAGGACCAGCCGTGTGTGTGTGGGTGTGTGTGTGTGTGTGTGTGTGTGTGTTGGCCATGTGTGCGACGAGCTCGGCTGCCTCACGTCGCTCCAGCTCGTTCCTGTTCAGCGAATATTTACGGATCGATGAGCGTGGCACGCTGAAACTCAGCAACTGTTCCTCCGTTGCGAGTGTCACACTGTAGATGTGCTGCTCGAGTTTCTTTTTTAAGGGATTTTTTGTGATATTGAGATGAAGGACTATGAGGGAGTTTCAGCTGCAAACGCTGCCAGAACCCGATCCATTTTTAGCCATGTGTATGTGTGGGAAGCGAATATGAAATCAGATGAGTGCAAAAAAGATGAGAAGATATCAGCAGCCTGCTTCCTCTGCATCCTTCAGCCTACACGGCTGCTCTCGCTTCATTACCAGAACTTTCTGTCTTTGTGCATTAGGTGTCAGTAGTGAGATGCCTAAAAACTCTGCCTGCATCCACAAACAGACTGCCAGCTCCTTCCTTAACTTTCCCAGTTGACTTGAAACAGAAAACCTAGCCTGTGTTTGCAGGTGGCATTTATTCTGGACCCACACTACCTCTGCATTTGGGCAGTTTAGCCCTGTAATTGGCTTGGACTCTTGTCATCTTCCATGCTTCCATATGGTTTGATCATCAGCCTGCTTTGAGCATATGGGTGTCTTAACCAATTACCGAAGTGGGCCATGAATAAAGGCCCGCTTTAAGTGTCTGGCTCTGCTTCAGGCCTGACCAGGTTGAGGGGCTTTTGCAGCAGGTTTAATGAATGCAGAGAGGTTTACTTAAAGCAAGAGGGAGGAATTATTAGGGATTCTGCACCAGGAGCCGAGAGGGGTCCAGGTTCACTGCACAGCAATGCTGAAAACAAACTGAGGAGCTCTGGATCAGCGAGAAGGTCTCCACAGATTTCAGACTTCCTTGAATGAATTTGCCTCTCAGTTGAAAATAATAGCTCATTAAGTAAAGAATGTGATTCCTTTTGGAGTTTTTGTTCATGCACAATGAGGCCAGTCCTACCTGGAGCACAACATATACTTCCTACCATTTTATTTCAGCACCCCAAACCCTAACTCCGAAACCCCAAAATATCAAAGGTCAGGATTTCGGATTTTCTTGGCAATAAAGGGGAAAATATGTATTTAACATCAGAAACTGTTAGTAGTAAATAACCATTCGTCTAAGCTCGGATCAAATGCCCTAAAAGATGAAACAAGTCGGCGCTGCCCTTGTGCTCTGATGAAGCCCGTACCTGGTTGTGCAGGTGCCATGTCTGATAATCCGCCTCTGTGCACCTCCTGTTGAAGATGGACCTGAAGTCTATTTTCACCAGCTGCCACTCAGATCGATGACTAACGTGGCCAAATATCCTGAAAAAAAGAAAAGAGCCACACGTGCTGCACTCGTTACCTCCAAAGCACGCTGTGGATAATGATGGAGCTAAAATGATGGTAGAGGAAAGGGCTGGTGAGCCAATCCCACAAAAAGATCAAAGCCACGAGTACATTCATCCTGCTAATAAGCATTGTCTGATGAATCTTATTCATCTAGGCCACAGAGCTGAGGTTTTTTCGTCCACACATGATTAAAAACACATCTGTGAGCCTCGTTGTCGCTGAACGACGTGATCCATCATTACGGTGAAACGGAGCACGGAGGTCTATTAACGCTGATCCCACATTCAGCTTTCTGATGTCCCAAATACACTTTAGAGCACCAAACTGAAAATATGAATTAACTACAGCATTAATTAGCATTTGATACTGCGAGCAGTGGTCAGCGGTTTTGGGAAATTACAGAGCCGCTTTAAAACATGAAACTCTGAATCTGCTGAGGAAGACAGAGAGTTAGAAAAAGCCAAATGCTCCAAAAGATGATTGATGCTAGAAAACCACTGCGAGCGTGGCTGTATCAGAGAGCCAACGTGTTAATCTCATTCCAAAAAATGGGTTCAAAAACCAGCCATCACAGGAAGAAGCAGACGTAACAGAGGCTCGCTGTCACAACGTCTCTCCTGGAAGGCGTTAGGGTCGGGCAAGTGTGCTGCCACATCCATCGTGTTTGTCCTTTAATTTTATTTTTCTAATTTAGCAGTCTGCCTCTGAAAATGTATTAATCCATCCATCTTGTTTACCACTCATCCAGCTGAGGACTGTGGGGGCGCCGCAGCCTATCCCAGCAGACACAGGGCCAAAGGTAGGGCACACCCGGGCCAGGTCGCTCATCCGTCACAGGTGAGACACACACAGAACCGCAAGCTCGTCTTTGGACTGTGGAAGGAAGCCGGAGCACCACAGTGGAGGGCTCCAGGAGGTCTGAGCTGTGATTAATTAGCTTGTAAAGCACAAATGTTAAACAGTGCCACATGGTGGCGCCTCCTTCCTTTTTGGTGTGACGAGCTAAAGACATGAGTTATACAAACGCACTGCTGGGAATTAACATTACATCTGACCGTCATCTCCTTTACAGTTTCTGAGCTAAGGAGCTATCCCGGAGCTAATGCTAGCTGAGCTAAACAAGCTGTTCGCCCTGATTGCTTCACACACACAGACACACACTGTTTTAGCCACATGCTAAATACGCCATCTTTTAGTAATGAAGTCTCATTCATTTTGGAGTTACACTTTTTCTACCTGGGTTTTAATGTGGGTGTTCCAAAGAGGTGAAAGTGGAGTGGAAGTTACCCAACCCCATCCTCCACCCATAACCCTGACCTGCTGCAGACCTGGTGGATGTTCAGAAAACAGAAACAGTCCCAGTTATATAATTCTTTTTATTTATTTTTTTGTTGCAACAAGCAGTTGCTGCTTGCCGGATTCTTGCAGGGAGTTGGAAAATTGGAAAACATATTATCTGACTGTAGAAGGCGTCCGACTTTTTGTTCACAGCACATGTGACAGAAATAGCTGTGCAGTGAGCAGAGAAAGCTCGGCTTCCTGTCTCACCTCCGCGCAGCTTCTCTGTCCACGTCAGGGGTGTTGGAGGCGCCCCACAAACCACACGAGCAGAATGAGACACATCGTGCATTAAAGCCTTTGGTCTAACACGTGAGCCGTTCCATCCTTATCCAACGTGAAAGTGAAGTCCATATAATCTCAGAATGAAAAGCCGTATTTTTAAACTGGTCAGAAACAAAGCACAGTCCAAGGTTATGAGACTAACTGGATAAATATCCCATCTAAAATGAGTGGCTGTGCGTCTTTGCACTGACCCCTCCTCACCATTCATACAACAGCATATTTATCACAATCAATCTGTCAATTAGCTCCCGAGGCAGCCAGCCATGACAGGCACTTACTGTAAAAATGAGTACAAATTGATAAGAAAATAGTGCATGATGGTCTTATGAAAACGAATGGTGTGTCTGCCAGCTGAGAGGCTCTGCATTCGAGAACTTATTCTACCAGCGCTGCCTTTACCCCCCCCACACACACACACACACACACACACAAACACCACCCAAAAAAACCAAAACAAAAGAAAAAAAAAACAGAGGCAGCGTTTTCCTTTCTTCCCTCTCCTGCCCCGTCTCCCCAGCTGTGCCCGATCACTCTCCGGTAGAGCTGACTCCACGGCCGCCCGTCAGTCTGTCATCTGTGGCAGGTATCATGAAACATTGATGTAATGGCTGCAGTAACACGTCCCAAACTCCTAAATCTCTGCTGCAATAAGGGAGCAGTGCTGCGTCATACCATATGCACGCACTCCAGCTCCGGGCTGTTCTAATAATAAATGTGAAAGAACACAGAAGGAATCTTCATAAATCTGATTTCTGAGGGCACGCTAAATCATCCCCACTTGTCTCCCCACTTTTTAATGCAGTTAAAACTTTTCTTTTTTTAAAAAAAAACAAAACAAAACAAAGTTTCTCGTCTGTTTTCTCGGGCGTTTTTTTGATCATTTTTCTTCACGCTCTTCAAATGGGCAGCCACGTTGTCGCTGGCTCCTGAGGCATTGATCTCCTGTGATCATAATCGGGAGACGGGCCGTTCTGATGTTGGCTAGACCTTGAGAGAAACCTTTTTTTATTCATGAAAAGGAAAACAGGCAGTCAGGAGCTCTGCACAGAGCAGCCTGAGATGGAGATGACAGCAGCACGGGCGTGGGTCACAACATGAGAGAGAGCACTCATTTAAAGATATAATTTACTGTTACTTTGTAAAAAAAAAAAGGACAAAAATCCACTCACGTCATGATGAGAGTTTCCTCCCCCGGCTCTCCGAGGACCCCGTCCACAAACAGGGGCGTGTTGGTGAAGCTGTATTTGTTCCACTGCCGTCCTTCATCGAAGCTCAACCTGGGAACGCAAACAGCTGCTTCACAAGGGACCGCGGCTAATCCCTCAACTGTGTGCGCACACTAATGACCCTGAGAGTCGTCTAACAAATTTATTTTGTATGCCGCGCAGGGTGAAGGTTCTCCACTCAGAGAACAGTGATCGGAGGTAAAGTCATTATGCTTTCAGACACAGGAAGGTGAAAGTGAGCCACGATTGTCAAAGTCTCACCAGAGCAGGACCGTCCCCTCGTTTGAAGACAAACTCATTTGCCTTTATGCGGCTAACTCGGGCCTTTGAGTTTCCTCAGAGGAAATTAGTCATGCTGTGACAAACGGCGTCTGTCGTAATGACTCACCACAGGTGTCGGATGGGAAGCGGAGTGTGTCTTATTGCCACTAAGGCCCCTCCTTGGTCAAGATACAGCACTGCGTACTCCTCATCGAAGATCTGCAGGGACAACAACGCTCCATCTTACTGCTGTACACATTTACACACACACACAAACACACACACGGCCCTGCTTTGCTACATTAGCTTCCAAATAATTATTTTTCATTGCTGTGTTTAATTAGAAACAAGCGCCATAAACTGAAGTGAATCCGGGGGGGGGGACAGTCTATGTGTGCTTTATGCGGGCACTGAATTAAACCGCTCTTCAAAATTAATATGATTGTTGACCTTAAACACACTGGCTGTTGTGTGAGGATTTCTCTGATAAATCCGAGGGTAGCAGTGAGTGGGGAGGAGGACGTTCTCAGGGAGAGGATGGGAGGTCAGGCAGTTCATTGTGCTCCGTATGGCGAGTGGCTGTGTGTTAAAGATTTAACGGGGCACATCGTTGGGAAAATTAATTATCGGACATGAGGCTGTAATATTAATAAATATAACATATTTGCTGCACGGCATGAGTGTGTAATTGCAGGAAGTTGATGTTAGCCAACAGCAGTGACTTGGCAAACTTTGCGGCTCTTAAATTAAAATGAGTTTTTGCTTGGAAATGAGAAGAACTGATCTGATTAGAAGGTTAGGAAGCACAAACAGAAGCCGTGGGGATGGGCTCTGTTTCCCAACAATGATGCTGATTATTTACTTGGTGTCATTTCTACGTGGATAAACATTTAAGGGATTGGTCTGGCTCTTACCTTTTCCAAGGAGGTTATTTGATTGGTTATTTGATTTATTTGCTGGTACGGGATTGGCCCAACTTAGAAAACACCTCATAGACACATTTTAAAAATGGCACTCATTAGCTTGTTTTTATCAAGACAACATCCCATAATAATATGGGTACAGGAGATGAAGATTAGCTGCAAAGATCATCTACCTGCTTGTTTGGCTGCTTGTCTACTTTACATCACTTCCTGTTTCCCATGCTGTCAAACTCAATGCTGACTTCATCACTTCTAGTCCAATCGTCTGTGTGTGTGTGTGAGAGAGTGTGTGTGTGTGTGTGAGTGTGTGTGTGTGTGTGTGTGTGTGAGAGTGTGTGTGTGTGTGTGTGTGTGAGAGAGTGTGTGTGTGTGTGTGTGTGTGTGTGTGTGTGTGTGTTGGGGTGTGAAACAAAACAAAATCACATTATTTTTGGTCATTTTGCTAACTGCGTTCTGGCCGTCCATCCTCTGACCTCTGACCTAATCACCTCATATTCATCCCTGCATTGGTTTGTTTACACGCGTGAGGCTGATTCATGAAACCAAGTGGAGTGGTGGACTGCCACATGGATGATTATGACGAGGGTCGCAGGTCGTTTCAGACGGTCGGCCATATTTACTGGGACTGGAGTCCACAGGAAGCTAGATTAAATGATGGAGACAGACAGACACGAGGATGCTCTAAAAACGACGCACAGCGTTCACCGCTGTGGTGCCAACTGCTGACTCATTCATCCGCTTTCCTGTTTTCACCTTTCAGAAATCACCCAGGAGAAAAGACAAAAAGCAAACACTCAGCTCCCCAAAGAGTCGGGAAGAGCTGTAACAGGGAAAAAATGTGCATTAGTGTGCCAGATACATAATCAGAGGCTAAACAGAAAGCTTTCCTGGACCTCGCGCGCTCTGTTCAACAGTCTGGTCACTTGTCATCACCTGGAACAGACTGCTCATGCTAACTAGAACGCGATGCTCTCACACTGTTTCCTGCTCACTGTCAAATGCCGGTCAACTGTTGCCGTGTCGGAAGCACACCACAGACTCGAAGCTTAGATGTTGCTTCCTCAAATATGACACGTATGCACAATTAGTTTACCAGCAGGACGTTACAACAGTCCAAAAAGACAGCAGGCTCACCTGTCTCCAAGTGTTCCCTGCATCCGACGTGATAAACACACTGACGTTGCTGGTGGTCAGTTCTGCCCCAGTGGAGCCTGCAGAACAGACAGAAAACAAACTTGAGTGTTTTGGGGTGGAAAGGCAGCCTGATGCACAAAAAGAAAATTAATTTCTGACAAAATACACCACGACTTTTATACAGTGAGAGCTGGTGCTACAGCGGCAGGCTCCAGTCTGCAGCTGCAGACCGGGGTTGTAATTACAGTCCTCCAAAAGATCTATTGTGCAATGCAACATTTGCCCATGCTCCTAAATTAACCAATAAATCCCGATTACTGTATCCCTCATTCAGCACTTCTGACCACATTAAGACAAGCTTTCCTAACTCTCTGCAGACGGCTGTAATTGCTTTAATTTAGCCTGTAATTGGCACCAGGTGGTGGTTTTTACAGAGGCACGGTCGTCCCCTAGTCTCAGTACCTCTTGAGGAGCAATAGGCTTTCACACTGATGACACCTGAGGGCTACACAACAACTGCTGAATGTTTACATCGCTGGTGACTCCTCTAGTTGATGTTCTCACCACGATGGTGTGATGCAGAGGTGTGGTGTAGATACAGTGTATCTGTACCGTGTGGTAACAGACAAAGTCAGGAGGAGAATTTTCTTCTATCCAGGTAATCTGATGGCTGGAATGCAAACTTCCCAGAACATCTCTCATGTTGTCTTTCTGTCTGTGTTTCATGGTTCATGGTCTTCTTTTACTGATCAATAATGACTTCGGTCTTCCGCCTCGACAGTGGTTTGTTTTCAAAAGACAAGAAACAAATGTTGTAATTCAGAGTGGAGATGAAAAACCGTAGGATGATATTATCATGGAAGTCCGATCTTCAGGCCCATTACCCAACAACGAGACTCTAAGAAAGTCTGCTGGAAGCCTGAGATCTAACGTCCCTGCAGCTTTCCCTGCCCTCTCTGCTGTGCTCAGGTAGACACATTACATGACTAAGCGTATGAGTGGAGAGTGATGAGGAAGTACCTACTGCCCACAGACTGCACAATATAACCATGTGTAGTTTATAGTCCAGCTTAAATGAACTTAAAGTAAATCTCTGTTAAATAAATGCGGGCCTTCACACTGAGCTCAGTGTTCGGTCTTACTGCTGTAAAGGTTGAACGATCATTTCTAAGTGTGGCTTGTTTAGTATTATTAGTGTACTATAATCACATCCACCCACCCACTGTCATGGGGAAGCACCCCAACCACCTCCAGCTCTTCAGGGGGGACTCAGAGACATTCCCCAGCCATTCGACATCCATAATCTCATCAGCATGTCCTGTTTCCACCCCGGGAGTTTCCTCCCAGCAGGACATAGAAGAAAGAACCAACCTCACAGTACAGGCTGGCCACAGTATCACAGGCAGATCCCCGAACCACCTCACCAGCTCCTTTCAGGTCAGAGAAGAAGTGGTTTTCTCCCTTATGGCCCTTTAACGCTCAGTCCAGACCCCCTTCAGAGGAAGCTCATTCCTGCTGCTCGTGCCCTCCATCTTACTCCTTCAGCTTATGGACAGGAATGTAGCCTGGCCAATAATCTGACAGCTTTGCCTTCATGCTTTTAACCACAACAGTCCAGTCCAGTGATGGATTACATCACATCAACCAATCCATCTGTGAACAAGACCACGAGAACCTTTGAAAGCCCACCCCAGGTCTGTCAAAGGGATGCACACACACATGGCCATTAACATTAACATTCTGAGCATATCTTTAGGCGTGGTCTCATGAACCACTGTATGAATACATATTTCTCCACCAGGTGTTGTAGCACTGAAGACGCCTCCTCGATGAGAGGCAAACGTGTTCAGGAAACTAAAGAAGTCCAGTTACCTTCTTTTTAAGCACTGCAGACCGAATACACGCGCTATCAGTGAACAACTTAATAACCCTACCTTAACCCTGACCTTTGCACATGTCACATAACCATGAAATGTGCCTGAAGTGGCGTGCTATTTTTACACAATGCCATGATATCGTGAAACATCTGCTGCAGAAAAGTGTAAAACCAAGGTGATTTCACTCAGAGCCCAGGATTTAAAATAAGTCGTACTGTTTTGGAAGCATTTCCCAACCTTTGTCCTAAAATGATCTAAAAACTATGGTCTGGGATATAAAAGAACAGATTTCTTTCCTTGAGGATAGACAGGTGGGACTTAGCAAATAAACTATATTCCTCATTCGTTTGTCCCCATTCTGTAGCTTAAATAATGACACATTGAACCAAATGAGTCAGTTGTTTTGCTCCCAAATCAGTGAATTCACAGAGGTCCAGGCAGTCATGCTGATAGAGTACACTTGGCCTTCTCCAGACACCTGAGGCTCGCTGTGTGTTATTGACAGTGCCGGTCCACGCGGGAGTAAATATCACAGGTGTGAATACACCTAGGGGGCTGCTGATCTCATATTCCTCTATTGTTCTTTCTTCAGACTGAATAAATTAGAGTCCCTGCTTGTTTTTCACGTGTTCTCAGGAACAGTGCTGCTCCGAGGGCGTTCTGCTGCCACGTTATCGGCCCCTGTTTTGAGGTGAGGCGATGCCGGCACGTTGTCATGTGCCTGTGAGAGTCATATACTGATGCGAAACTCGAAAAGCTGCAAACAGCACAAAGCAGCCGCAAAGAGGAGCGAGTGATGGCCGCTGCCTTTGTGCTGTATGCAGTATGGAAAATGTGCACACATACAGACGCATTTGTTGATCACAAATGTCGCTCGAGGTTCTTTCGTGTCTCTGTTATTGGATACTAACCTTAATTGATTAATTGAATTAGAGGGAATCATTTTTAATTGTTATCCGTTTTAATTGTTGCCTTTAAAGAGTAAAAATACACCTGTGAGCACTGTTTCAACCTCTCAATCAAAGACTACAAAGGTTTCTTTCATTAAATAATTTAATGACTGATAAAAAACAGCAGCTTTGTTTTCAGAGAAAACTCCTCAGAGGTCGAGAGAAGAGAGAGCATGATGCTGAAAACAGACTCCCTCTCACCCACCTGATGCCACAATGATCCCCGGCGCCGTGTCCCTGCTGGCTATGTTTCCAGACGTGTAGGGATTTGCCGACACGTGAAGATGGAGATGTAACGAACAGTACGGCTGCAGAGGAAGGAAAAAGGAAAATCCCAAACTCAATTATCTAAACTTTAAAGTCGTGCATCAGTGAAAACCTTCAAAAGACGCTTCTGTGCAAAACTGGCAACCCTCCCAAGTCCTGAGTTTTATCTCAAACACCATTTCCCCATTGGCTGGCCTCACCATTAGTTTTGATTGGGTTAACCTTTGCAGACACAGTTCTCATTACGACCCAGCAAAATGCCAGTGGTGCAGGCCATGTTGTGACGGGCTGTTTAGAGGTTTATTAAAACTTTGACATTTCCTGACAAATGACTGTATAATATGGGTGGAAGGCGAGGCGTGCCACGGAATCGCTAATTGGTTTATCAGAAAAAGGCGATTATTTCTGTACATACAGTCATTTTCAAGGAGCCTGCGCTGAGATGTGCTACAGTGACACTAACCGCCAACCTGTGGTCGTCTCACAGCACGAGGTGATTAAAGTGAGTGATCGTCATCCCAAAACTCGTGCTGATGAAGAGTTCTGAGACAACGTTCTCAGATCCGTCTGACGCAGTCTCTGTCGCTGGACAGACACTACGCTAACGATGGCTGTGGCGCCACCTTCATGTCACTCATTGGTTTCTGAACTGAGCATTTTTTTAGGCTTCAGAATCAGCATTTCAGCAGCCACCATACTGGTTCCTTTAGAGCCAGAGGAGATCACATCTGGAATGCTATGTTACCTGCTAATGCTAGCAAGTCTGATTAGCATGCTGCACTCATATACTGAACAGGTGCGGTGCAGGGACACGGATACCTGTGGGAAATTAGCACAGATTAATGAAATGCTGCTAGAACTGCAGCACAAACTTCCGATTGTTAAAATGTTCCTCGAGGCACCAAAAACACAAACACGGTGAAGAGGTCTGGTTCAGGTCCAGGTAGCGAAGATGAGGCCTGGCAGTCGGTCTGGCCACGCCCCCACTGGTAAGTCTGAACAAATGGTGACTTCTAAAAAAACCTGGTTTTATATGATGTAAGATGGAGACTGGGAGACTAAAGAAAACTAAACCTGCAGTTTTTGGCTACATTTCTCAGCCCTGGATGTAGCCACTTGGTTGCTACTTAAATAACACTTTGTTAAAATGGCAGTGATAGGGCACACCTGCACAGCGCTGCGCTTTTTGAATCTCCCCATTGTTGCCTTTTGGCATTTCTCAGCACCTACATTCAAACTGCGCCCCATCCACTGACTGCTGTTTCTAACTTCATCCTAGAGCATCTGTATGAATGTCATGCTTCGATTCTGGGGCCTCTTCCCCTCATCCAGGGCCGACATAACACAATTTCTGCAGAAAGGAAAGTTGTGTTTCCTTGCATTCCCTCTTTGGGTCGTTGGTCTTTCAACATTGCAGTTAAGAGAGAAATCGCAGAGGTAAAGGCCTGAAGTGGCCTCCAGTAAATAAGTGATCTGCAGTTTCACAGTGAGCTTATTTACTTGGAATTCTGAACTTTGCTACTGAGTGAAAACTCCACCAGAAAATGTGAAGCCTCCAACTTTCTAGAGGCTTTCAGGAAGAACGCCTTTCTGTCTGACAACTCTTTCTCTCTGTGCTTCTTTAAATGGGAGGTCAGCTTATTGGACTGAATCAAAATGGCTGACCTTTCAGCTCGGCAGCCTCAGAGCACTCAGCTTTGACGGGCGCTGCTCTTTCTGAGCTCAGCCTCTCATTGCTGCTGGGATCAGTCAGCTCCTGTCAAGGCTCCTCTTTGATGGAAGCGCGCACATATAAAAACACGTATGAACGCCGGCGGATGCTCAGAAACTCACCAGCACGCAGTGAATGCTGCCGCCTCTCAGGTCTTTGCTCGGTGCCTGCAGTAACCTCCAGTCTCTGCCTCTGTTGTAGGTGATGTACGTCTTCACCTGGTTATCTGTCTTCTTGTTGGCGAGAAACATCCCTTTGATTCCTGCTACCTGGGGAATCACATCAACTCACAGCTTCAAACTCGGGCAGGCCTTATTTGACCAAAGAATATGATCATTTTCCTATTTTCAAGTCACGCTGCGGGAAAATGAAAGAAACGCACGGCACAAACAAATCACACGCCTCAAGGAAATCTGGCCACGTGCGCCTGCTTCTGCATTCCCGACAAAAACCAAACACAGCCACAAACACTGAGTGGGAAATGATCGACTGTCTGGAGACGTGTGAATAATCGATGTGTGTCTTAAATGAATCTGACTCCTCGTTGGAGAGCTGCAGGACGGCTCAGGGATGCTGAATTGAGTCTGCGACAGTGGCATCGGGCAGTGAAACTCCACTTTAGTAACTGACAGATACTTCAATCCTGCTTGGAGGAGAGATTTAGCACACCCTACGTTTCAGGTGGTGACCCCAATCAAGACAGCAGATTCGGTTCTATTGCTCAGGCCGCGGCAGACGCGAGCGGCATCGCCAGCAGCTTAATTATTAGATTCACAGATATAGTTCTACTCTATGTTGGACTTAAAAGCATCAGGAGCACACTTTCTGTTCTTGGACTTGGTGTGTTGTGTGAAGTGATATCTGCAGTTATTAATCAAAGGAAGAAATAATCCCAGGCTCCTAAAAATCTATATCACTGGCACGACGCCCTTTTGCCTTTGTTGATGTCAGCACTTTGAAGCTGCTTCATATTCACACGACATACTGTGAGCACTGTAGGCCTACAGCGGCAGGCTTCCTCTCCAAAATGACAAAACAAGTACATTTCATCACGTCTGCCTCGCAGCTCCAACATATTGATCAGTGTTCGTAATAGACTCGCAGGCCGGGCGCTCATCAAGCAGCCCTGCTATTTAAAAACGGCACCGGCTGAAATGAAAGTGCAGCACTGAAGCAGAGCCACTGGGGTTCCTGCTCTGCGTGGCACAGATGTGACCGCCCCGTGGCTGCTGCATCAGTGGGTTTTCTTTTTACCTCGTAGAGGTCGACCATGACGTTTCCCTCGGGGCCCATGCTGCTGACCACGTTCTCCAGAGCCAGAGTGTAGTAGACCCCCGAAGTGTCTGACACATACAGGTTGTAGGTTTCGTTCTGGTTCCACTCCTGCACGGCCGCAACCACGCGGTTTTCATCGGTGCTGATGACATGCAGGTCCTGGTAGGAATGACAGTAGCATGGGGTCTTTACCTTTAATAATCCTTCTTATCCTATTTGTGCTGTTCCACACACCATGAAAAGCGTTTTAACAACAATAAATCGACATACGTGCAGGGCCGCCCGCACGTTACGCCTACGGCATGAAGCTCCCGGCGCACAGTTTTGGTGCTGCTGTTAATGCCAGAGGAGGGCTGGAGCTCTCAGAGACCCCGCTGTCATTTGCGTGGTCTGCCCCTTTGTGGTTCCTAAGACTTAGCAGGGTTCCACACTCAATTCAGTGAGCTCTCTGGAACAAAGCATCCCCTCACAGATGTACATGCCAGATACTTGGCTTTATGCACCTGTAGCTATGGGACTGAACACACCTGAATTCACAGATTAAGAGGCGTGGCCCGGCACTTTTGTCCATACAGTGTGCAGCGGCCTGGTATCTAGACC
>JAMQGT020005265.1:0-14195 GCA_024447675.2 Pterophyllum scalare
TGGTGTTTTGTTTCGTTCAGTTACGTATTGCTCTGAATTTTCATTGCAGCAACTCAAAACGGTGCTCAGTAGTTTGTGTGGCCCCTACGTGCTTGTATGCATGCCTGACAACATCAGGGCATGCTCCTACTGAGAAGACTGATGGCGTCCTGGAGGATCTCCTCACAGATCTGGACCAGGGCATCACTGAGCTCCTGGACAGTCTGAGGTGCAGCCTGGCAGCATCAGATGGACTGAAACATAATGTCTCAGAGGTGTTCTATTGGATTTAGGACAGGCTAGTTGTGTGTGTGTGTGTGTGGGGGGGGGGGTCAGTCAATTGTATTAATAACTTCATCCTGCAGAAACTGCCTGCATACTCTCAACACATGAGGTCGAGCATTGTCATGCAATAGGAGGAACCCAGGATCCGCTCCACCAGCGTACGGTCTGACAGCGGGTCCAAGGATTTCATCCCGATACCCGATGGCAGTCAGGGTTCCGTTGTCTATCCTGTAGGGGTCTGTGTGTCCTTCCATGGATATGCATCCCCAGACTATAACTGACCCACCACCAAACCAGTCATGAATGATGTTACAGGCAGCATAATGTTCTCCACAGCTTCTCCAGACCCTTTCACGTCTGTCACATGCGCTCAGGTGGTCAACCTGCCAATTCTGGTATTCAATGGCAAATGCCAATCAGGCTCCACGGTGTCTGGCAGTGAGCACAGGACCCACTGGAGGATGTCGGGCCCTCAGGTCACCCTCATGAAGTCTGTTTCTGATTGTTTGGTCAGAGACACTCACACCAGTGGCTGCTGGAGGTCATTTTGTAGCGCCGGTAGTGCTGCTGATGAGCTAAGGACCTTCTATGGCCCTGTCTTTACTAGATGTTTTTCTGGTCTAAAGGACATGACTCTCAGATGCTGTTCATCTGTAGGTAGTTTCACAACTGTCACTTCTTTTTTTTATCCTCCACTTTTCTGGTTTCCTCTAATTTATTAAGAAGACCATACATGCCAGGCTGCCAGCCTTTTGGGAATCACATTGTTATCTAAAAAATCCTACTTACTTATTTCAGGCCTGACAAACTGTGCTGTGTTTTGCATTTGTCACAGATTCAGTTAAAGAAATGAGAACAAATGTGTTTTTTTGGACAGGCTGCTGCCTGTCACAAAAACACAAAGTGCCTAAAGGTACTATTTAAATTGGTTCTTTGCTCAGTTGTCTGTTATGGGTAGACATAATACTGGTCCATCTCTTGAATTAAGTGCCTTTTTTAATGCCTGAAAGAGCCTAAAAATAGTCCTCTGAAAATTGTCAGGTATCAGGACTGGACTGAAAATGAGAAAAAAAAAAAAAGTCCAAGTCCAAAGAAATCTTTGAAAGGTCTTCAAAAACCTGGAGAAGTATTGTGTACGGCTACTTTTAGAAATGACAAGAAAGTCTGGCTCCTTGGAAGAAAAATTTAAAAATTGCTCAAGAAGTTTGCACAGAAATAATTTTACAGGCTGTAGGCTGAGAAAAAATAGAAGGCTCCCATCATTACGTTAACAGGCTGTTCCAGCTTCCTCCCATGTTAATTGTTTTCATTACCCATTTATCCACCCAGCTGACCTCCTTATACACACAGCTTGGTGGCTCGGCCTCGCTTGCGTTTCTCACACACACACACACGTCAAAAAGCAACAGTTCTTAGCTGGCTGAATACTGATCAAAGTTTTGAAAGGACAAACAAATGTAACCATTTCCACATACGGTTAAATATTCATGCAGTAGTGGATTAAACATGAAAACCACATGTTGCATATTTATATGCATGATGCACTACACACAAACATAAAAGAGGATCATGTAGAAGTCTGTCCTTCTGGTGCTGTTTCTCTGTCTCATGCTTCAGTCTTGCAGCCTGCAGGAACTCTGACGTGCTTCGCCTACTGTGGGGTCTAATTGACTGCATTCATTGCTTAAGGCCTAGGCCTCTCAGGTGGAAGGTGCATACACGGTTAAGCTGTTAAAATGTTATGTCAACATAAGTTACTCAACGAAACATGTTTGTTTTATGTTGCCGCATGAACGGATCTGCAAATCACTGGTGGACTATATAGGAGAGATGTGGTTCCAGCTGCTAGTTATACACTACTGCACCAGATGCATAAAGAGCCGGTTATTTTGAGCCACAGCAGTCACAAAGTAGTGTTGGTGTTTGTGTGCATTAATCACACATCGCTTTTATCCTAAGACCCGAATGCAGGACGCACGAGACAAAACTAGAGTCTGAGGCAGCTTTATTGCTGAAGTCTTCTCATGGAAAACAAAATTCAAAATCCAAATCTCAATCAAGGCTGTACAAAAGACAAATAATAAGCCTGGGAGAAAAGGGGGCGGGGGGGGGGGTGAACACACAGCTGAGGGGGAACAAGGATGCAACAAAGAACAGAGGGGAAATGAGGGCTTAAATACACACAAGGAAGTCAGGGAGATTGGAGACAGCAGGGAACAACAGGTGAACCAAATTAAACTAATAACACAAAGGAAGCAAAACAAAACACAAAGCACAGGGAACATGGGACTGTCAAAATAAAACAGGAAGTGACCAAACAAGATACAGACGCAGCCTTGACACAACAAGAGGACTCACACACACACTGGGGAAAACAGACACAAGAGACTCCACACCATAAGGGAGGGACACTAAGGGAAAACACAGGGAGAGCTAAACTCTGAAGCTTCGGGAACAGAAACCTAAACGCACACAAGGAATCAACGGGAAGGGAAACTAAACACAAAAAAGGGCCAAGACACGAGGACAAAACAGACGGAGGAACACAGACACGGGGAAGACAAGAACGACGGGGAACCAGAATAAAGCGCAAATAACTATGACCAAAAACAGAATACAAAACTACAACAAACAGAGCATCTCAACTAAGAAACACAACTAAAAATACGACAAAACAGAACCTGATACAAAAAACAACACAAAACCTTCACAAGATCACACTTTGTGGTTCAAACATTTTGTCAGGGTCGAGAAATACTTTGAACTTTCCACCTGTGCAGTAACGGTGTGTGTATTAGTTCACTAACCTTTTCACACTGGCAAAGCCATCCAGCGCTCGAGATTGCACCCTTTGATGAGCCATTTCAGGCCCACAGGCCTCATGTTTAAAACCCCTGACACTGCATCAACCTAATTTATTGGCTACATTATACGCTTAAATAAACTAGCATAGGCTATAATAATGATGTCTTTACCTTCAATTGCTTATTCACCTAATGAGCCACTCGTTTATTCATTCATTCATCTAAGCACACGCATGTTGCACTCAAGGGCTTGTGTCAGTGACATAGTTCACACACACAGACACACACACACACACACACAAGGCAGTAAAAATCATGGAGTTAATTTGTTGGGCCTTCATTTATTGATAGCTGAAGTGAATAATTGCTGCATGGGCTGATGTACACACTTTGTCTTAATTATGTCCTTTTAATGATGTTCTTACTATTATGTCAACAGCCCGCCCATGTACTGCATATGTAAATGATTGCTTTGTTGTCATCACTGTCCCGGAAACGTCCTGCGCTAGTTTCCACGTGTTTGGTCTTCGTTTTATTGGAAGAGGTTTGCCTCCAAACTGACTAATCAGTGTAAAAATAAATACATTCAATTAACTGCCAGGAAGCAACTTAAGCCTAATAAAACTTTCTGTGTTTGTTTACTTGCCAGCAGAAAAGACGGAAAGTGGGCAGCTCGTGGATTCAGCTCCTGCTCTCAAACAACAACATCCGTTACTACACAGGGTAACTCTGATAAGCTGAGCCCTTTAAAGGGAAGATGCCCTTCCTTCTGGATTACAAGAAACACCCGACCCCCCACACTATCAGTCTACCATCTTGATTGTGAATATTACAGTAAGTTGCAGTACACAGGGATCGATATGTTCCGTACATAAATCAGCTGTTAGCGTAAGTTACGTTTAGCCTGATAACTCGGAGATGAGCTGTGCAGCACTAAACTGACCTGCTGATGAGTATTAGGACTACGCACTGTGCTAATTCAGTGAAGCTGATGAAAGCAGCAGGAGGAGGGCCCGAGACATGAACAAGAGGATGGATTGCCACTGTTTCCTTTAACAGATTTGTAATTTTTTTTTTTTATCAATTTCCTGATCGTGTTATCTGATCTCTTACTGTTGAGATCTGTTGTACTGGTGATCTAAGACTGTGCAACGGACTGCCAAGCAGGGAGCAGCTCAGCAGGCTAAAGCTCATAGAGTGGATGGACTGGTATATGAATAGATCAGCTATAGCTGGATGAATAGATGGGTGATTCTGAAAATACATTTAGACAGAGCGGTAGAACCATTTGCCGCATTTGACATCATTACTAGTGATGCATAAGAGGAACAGACATATTTATTTATTAGAGAAACTCAAACTTCACCTTTACAGCTCCCCTGCTGCTTTGTCGGAAGCTATTAAAAACAATTTTGTCAACATTAATGTTTAGTGTGATTCATTTCTGCTGAAAATGAGATAAGCTGATGAGTTCATACTGAATGAATTTAATTGCTGCCAATTATCGACCTTTATTAGACTTATTTCTTTAAAAATTCATCAGACTTTCAGTGTTTTTCCACCAGTTTGTCCACGTGCGCCCCTCCAGATTCTTCTTTTGTGTCTGACTTGATAGTTTTGTAAGTTTCTGCCTCCAGTCTCCTGCATTTGGATTCTCTCCTTCGACCATCACGGTAATGCTGGTAGAGATGTGATGAACAATAATTATTCTGCATGAATGGGTGTAGTTTTAATGAAAACGCAACAAATCTATAAATTACATTATTGTGCAAAAGTCTCAAGCCACCCCTCATTTCTTTACCTTTTCCTTCCAAGGAGTCAGACTGAAAACTTGGACTATCTCAGCATGGTGTGCAGCGTGCCCTTCAAAGGCTGGAGGAAACTAGAGTGCAGTGGAGCCCTGCGACAAACTGGTGGCCCAGTAGATCCCAGCCGCCTGCACCCCTGAATTGGATAAGTAAGAAAATGGATCGATGGAGGACATAAAAGGTCCTAAAAAGTCATCTACAGCAGATAAACAGCATCTGAAAGTCACATACTTAAGACACGGAAAAAAACATCTGGCCCTTCTGTTTGCCAGTGCCTCATCTCAAAATGGTGTTAATGGAAGGGTAACCGTTGGTAAACCATTCTTAAAGAAGGGATGTGGGGAGAAAGGTACAGCAGTGAGAGTCTACACCCATCAGTTAAACACAGTGGAGGCTCCGTCATCGTTTGGGGCTGCATTTCAGCCAATGGTGCTGAGGATTGTGATCCATCATTCAGCATTGGATTGGCTTCATTTTTCAGCAAGACAATGATTTTAAAAACACAGAGCTTTGAAAAGTCTTTCGGGAAGCCTGGAAAACTATTCCTGAAGACTGCTCTAAGGAATTACAAGAAAGGTTGCATAGAAGACTTCAGGTTGTGCTGAAGAATCAAGGCAGTGATTCTAAATCTTGACTCTTAAGCTCATTAGAACTGTACAAACTCTGTTTTTACCTTTTATACAATATCCTTTTATTATGTTCCTTTTATAATATATGTATCTAATAAAATCCTGCAGCCATTTTTCCAAACAAAATCTAAAGAATTAAGGGGTGGCTCAAGATTTTTGGAAAGCATTGTGGAATAAATTATTTGAAGATGAACTGTTAGGGACGTGACCGATAAAAGCAGCAAACTGCATCTGTGCACACCTGGTAACGTGCACGCCTATCAGCCCATAACAATGAAAGCAAAAATCAGTTTGGACAGAACTCTGCTGTGCTTGTGCTCGATCGTTACATTTGAGCGCGTTCTCATTTGCACTGAATGATACAATTATCTGTCCTGCACTTGCAGCAACGCCTTCTTTTTTTCTTGCTACCTGCTTCATTACTTTGAGAAAGTTTGATATTCTTCCATGGAACATGCAACTCTTTAGCTGTCGAGTGATTCATCGCATTCAGTGGCATGTTGTTTACAGTTGAGCAGATCATCTAACTAGAATTTAGTTTTTCTTTTGAAGCCGTCGAGGAAATTAGTCAGTTATGAGTCGGATTGAACGGCAGGTTCTATTGAAACAACAATAAACCAAATGAGGTTCATAACTTTGAGTTCTGACATGTTACCTGTAAAAAAAAAATATATATATCATATTAGCTCCTAAATGTGTGCCTGGAAAAGCTCTAAATGAGTTCATTTGAAGCCATTTTCTGTCTCCATCATGTGTGTTTCGGAATAATGTCAAATTTATTTATTTTTCTCGGTCGATTGGGCGCTTTCGTGGAGGGGGTGGGAAAGCAAATGCAGAGCCTTCTGCTTGTTGTTATTCCCGTGGCCTTTGACTGTAAACAGGCGAGCAAGCTGGAGGAAATGATGTCACCCTGCTGCTGTTTTGATAAACAGTGTTTACCTGCACCGAATCACACGCCTACCTGTGGGAGTCGTCCACATGCTGTCTTTAGGCTATTTATTTGATGTGGGTTTGTGCTTGGACACGTTTTCGTACAGTAACCAGAAACACCTGGCCGCACAAAAAGAAAAAGAGTTCGGCCATAGGTGACGTTTGCATCGAGCCAACTTTTTTTCATGCACTTTTTGCCTCCGTCCTGTTTTCACTGAACCACAGCAGTTCAAGTACAGAATGTTGAGTCGGAAGAGACACAGACTTCCCCTCATATTGGTTCGGTCCACTCCCCAACTCCTTTACTTTGCACAGGTCACCTTAAAGGCATGTGCAAGACATGGTTAATTTCTTCTGCCACTCTCGGAATAAAACTTATTTACTGTTTTCAACCAGACTGCATTTTGGTAGCTGTTGAATGTTGCAGGCAAGTCAGGATGTCTGTCCACAATTAAATTCAATTTTGATGGGTTTTTTTTGGCTTTATTTGCTAGTTGCAGTGAAGACAGACAGGAAAGCAGATACAGGGGGAGACATGCAGGAAATGGTGACAGGCTGGGACTCTAACCTGTGCCACCCACACTGCATATGTATATGGTCACCTGCTCAACCTCAGAACCACCCCCACGCCCTGGTTTTTGTGTTTATTGATTATGTAATGTTCTGATCTCCTGTGCCCTCTTTCATTAATAAGGGGGCTTAGAGGTGGAATAAAGGAGCACATCTCCGTTTCACAGATCTGTGACTGTCCGAGAGTGACGGAGGTACCACTGACCAAAGAGCTGCTCAATCACTTCGCAACTGAACACAACAGGTACAGAACGCACTTGAATGATGACAGGAAGAAAAGGGAAAAGACTGAGTGAAATGCCAATAGAAAATGGGCTGAAGATGAATCTGAAGAGCTACATGGGAAACTCACACACAGTGAAGTGATTTTCATCCCTCAAGACTCATATTTCCTTAGACTTTTTCCATCTTCAAGACTCATGGGTAAATAGAGCTCAATAATTTGATCTGTTGATTACCACTTGTATGTCAAACTAGTATTTTTGACTTAGAAACCTGAAAAAATCAAATAATTTTGAAAATGTCTTTATATATATATATATATATATATATATATATATATATATATATACACACACACACACACACACACACACACACACACACACACAGTAACTGGACTCCTTGGACCCATTATGAGACCCCAGGTTGGTTCCGTGGGCCCTGGGTTCCTCCTGTTGCACAACAGTGCCTCATGTGGTGAGAGTATTTCCATCCAATGATGTGGCATCCTTTCATTCCTAACACATCACTCAGTCCATTTCAGTATACACAGTTTTTCCCCCCATTGAGATCACAGAGTTCCTTTAATTTTTTTGAGCAGCTTATTTATTTTTTCTCTCTCTGCTCCCCCACCCCCACCCCCACCCATCCTTCCCTCCATAAACGCTCTAGTTTCCCGCCATCCTCGCTCCCTATCATGTCATTAGAGTTTAAATGAGGCGAGCTGAAATTGAACTGTTTATGTAAACAAGTCTCGCCCTGTCGCTGGATCGATGGAGGTGGCTGCCACGTGACTGCAACAGTTGATTGACTGGAAGTGACAACCGGGCTCGTGGGATTGTTAGCTGTTGCACAAAGAAGGATACATCACCTACAGGCTGAGGCTGAAGGGGCCATTTCTATCATATATGAGCAGAAAGTCAGTGCAGCAGTCGTCCCACTTTTTGCCTGTATGCTTACAAGGAAACATGCGTCACCTCTCGGTGGGAGGCTCTCTTCAGTCTCCAAGGGAAACAGATTAACGCAGCTTTCTAATTCAATCATAGTAATTTTACGAGTCTGTAGCAATGACAGAGGATGGCTGCAAAGTGGCCTTTAATTCTGGCTCATATAGTTTGAGAATGAGTCATAAGAGCACAGAGTGGAAGCGACATCATGCTTTGATTTCTTTGCTTTAAGACTGACTTTTTCACTCTCTAGTATACTTGAGTGCTCATTCACAGTGTCACTTGAGCCCCCACTCATTAATACTGTGGCTGATTTGAGAATTTATTCTTCGTCACTCATCCATTAATTCGCACTTTGACCTCTTTACCTATTTACTGACACAAATATTCCACCACTCAGACAGGTGTTTCTAAATTATTCACTGACCCCTGAGCAGAGTGCAGGTGCCATTACTTCTAACAGTAAACTGATACACTTCAAGATTACCGCCATTAAAAAGCAATGCGGTATAAAAGTGTAGAGAGCTTTAAAATTACGTGCAGAAGGTATAAAGCTTGCTCATTTCTGTCAGAGTTACAGTGTCACAACTGAACTAGAAAAACTACGTGCACCCTCACTGCTTTCATCCACGACCCATCAAATTCACTCCAAGGTCAGACCATGCAATGTTCACAGAAACTGCAAAAAAAAAAACCCAGAGAGCTTCGTATCAGCGCTCCACAGGCCTCAGTGAGCATGTTAAAAAACTGAACAAGTATGGCTTATTTGGAAGAGTTGCCAGGAAAAAGCCTATTCTCACCAACGTGAACATGGATGCACATCTTAGGTTTGCCACGTTGCCTCCAAAAAAAACCCCCAAAAGACTTCTGGAAGAATATCCTTTGGACAGATGAGAACAAAGTGGAGATATTTGACCATAATGCACAGAACCATATTTAGGGAAACCAAACACAGCACATCAGAACACAAACACAACATTTTGTAATTTTATGTGGCCTACCACTTCATGGCTGAGTTGCTGTCATTCCCAATCACTTCCACTTTGTTATAATCCCACTAACAGCTGACTGTGTGTAATATTTAGCACTGAGGAAATTTCAGGACTGCACTTGTTGCACAGGTATCATCCTATCACGGTACCACGCTGGAATCCACTGAGCTCCCGAGAGCGACCCATTCTTTCACTGATGTTTGTAGAAGCAGTCTGCATGCCGAGGAGCTTGATCTGGATCTGGATGGGTAAGTGAATACTTCTGGCTATATGGTGTATGCCACTCAATATAAACAGTGGAAGGATACAGACGTCATGACAAAGGGCAGAGGAGAACTTAGGCTAAAAATACACAAGTTGATTAGGGGGATGGGGAACAGGTGGGTAAACAAACAAGTGCAATGAATCAATGGGGAAAAGATAGAGGGAGAAAAACTAAACACAAAGCACAAAGAGACAAAAGACTACCAAAATTAAATGGGAAGAAACATCAGGAACACTTAGTGCAGGGATGGAGACTTGAAAGCAGGCTCCAGGGAACACTGAGGAGGTGGGCGTGTACCCTGTCATTCACCCTCTCATGACTGGGATGGGCTCCAGTCCCCTCAATAAATGGAGAAAAATTGATGGATTTATTTCTGGTGCACATTAGTGAATAACCCTTGGTGGCTCCCAGAATTAACTGGTCATAAAACTGCACCCCGCACATCGACACACACACACACACCTTCTTGTGTTGCTGCGAGACTGTGAAGCCCACGTACAAACACTTTGTTCTGAGGTAAGCTGCCTAAAAAAGAAAACTGTGTTGATCCTCCATGTAAAATTAGTTTACAACTATGACTGCTAAAAGCCCAAATTGCACGGTACTGCCATGGTGCTGATCTACGTCAGTAGTGGGTTAGTGAATGCTGGTGTGTGTGTGTGTGTGTGTGTGTGTGTGTGTGTGTGTGTGTGTGTGTGTGTGTGTGTGTGTGTGTGCTGATTGCAGACTGCTAACTGAGAGGCCACATTCCTGCAGATCAAAAGGAACTCTCAGTGTGTCAGTGTGGCGCTTTATCATAAAGAGCACATGCAGAATGTAGCACAAAAACAAAGAGCCACACACAGTATGAACATGCTGCACATTATTAAACAGCATCATTTTTAAATGGGCACTTTAAGCACTTTGTGGCTGCCGGTATTTTTAACAAGTTTTGGTTAAAACTTGTTGGGAAGTTTTTAGCGCACTTAGAATAACATGTACATACATATGCAGTGGGGGAAATAATGATTTTATCCTCTGCTGAATCTGTTGGTTTGCTCACAAAGACATGAACAGTCTCTATTTTTAAGGTAGTTCCATGTCAACGGAATCAAAGAGAACAACCAAAAACCCAGAAAAACACGTTACATAAAAAGTTATGTAAGACCTCTCCTCATGGGATGAGGATGATCACGAGGAAGGTGGTGGATCAGTCCAAAACTACATGGGAGGAGCTTGTTGGTGATCTGAAGGCAGTTGGGACCACAGTCACCAAGAACACCGTTGGTAACACACTACAGCGTGATTGATTGAAATTTTGCAGTGGCCACATGTCCCTCTGCCCAAGAAGGCACATGTTCAGGCACGTCTGAAGTTCTCCAGTGAACATCTAAATGATTCAGAGAGGGCTTGGGAGAAAGAGATGTGGTGAGGTGAAACGTAAACGTAAAACTGAGCTCTTTGGCATCAACTCAACCGGCCGTGGTTGGAGGAAGAGAAATGCCGAGTATGACCCAAAGAACACCATCCCGAAAGTCAAACACGGAGGTGGAAACATGATGCTTTGAAGCTGTTTTTCTGCTAAGGGTACAAGATGATTTCTCTGCACTGAGGGGCCAAAGGACGGGGCCATGTGCCATAAAATCTTGGACGAGAACCTCCTTCCCTCAGCCAGAACACTGAAGCAGGGTCATGGATGGGTCTTCCAGCAACAAAGGAGTGGCTAAAGAAGAATCACATTAAGGTCATGGAGTGGCCTAGCCACTCTCCAGATCTCGATCCTACAGAAAATCTGTGGAGAAGGCTGAAGCTTCAAGTTGCCAAGCGGAAGCCAAGAAGCCTAAAGGATTTAGAGTTTCTTTAAAGAGGAGTGGACCAAAATGCCTCCTGAGATGTGTGCAACCCTGGTGGCCAACTACAAGAAACATCTTATGGAAGAAGATGGATGGATGTACCTTATTATTTCACTAAGAAGTACTAATTCAGTAAATGTGTTTTCTTGGATGTATTAATTTCTTGCATTTTAATTTACAAAGTTAGTTTAAGTGGAGCCTGATGTTGTATTAGAGATGAATGATCCACTGTCTCTTCCTCAGTGAGAAAGAAAGGTCTCCTTTATATTCCTGCCTCATAACAGTTTAAAAATATTCAACTGTCTGATTCTCTCATGGTTTGATTGGACACATTCAGTTACTTGAGTTGCAATCAGGCCCGCAGTATGATCAAGGCTGAGTGGACAAAAGCTGGAAAATTTGGGTTTCTGGATCAATACAATGTCGGTGAAAGATAAAAGAGAAGACAAGAGGAAAAAGTGCTTTTATGTAACCTGTCATAAGACAATCTCCATCACAGTGAGTGCTTAAAAGCTGTCTGAGATGCAAGGCAAGAAAAACCTTGCTGCACATTAGACCTTGAAGAAACGGGAGGATCCTCTGCTCATGCTGTCGGAGTCTCTGTTGCATAACAGCAGGTGAATCACAGCCCTCGTGATGCTTTATGAAGAGGAACAAAGAAATATTAATTACAAAGTTTTGAAAGTGCCCTAAAGGTTTTCTCTGTCATGTCGGGCAGGGGTGACGGGCAGGGGTGGACCCAGATGCAGGACTCTGGACACTGGCATAACTTAAAAGGTGTTTATTGAGAGGGACAAGAAGCAAAAAAACGACTGGGAGTCAAACAAAGAGCAGAAAACAAAAGTGAAGCAAGGTAGACCAAAAACACACCAGCATGGCTAAATCAACAACACAACAACAAGCAGCGAAAACACAGGACCTAAATACACCAGGGGTTAACGAGGGAAAGTGAAAACAGCAGGTAACACAGCTGAACACAATGACACTGACAAGGGGAAGCAAAACTAAATACACTGCATAAGAAACAAGACACTACCAAAATAAAACAGGAAGTAGGACTAGGGAACAGAGATGGAGACTTGACACAAAACACAAAGAACTAGAAATAAACTGCAGACCAAAAACAAAAGAACAAAAAACACTGGGCCACCAGGACCGTGACATTCTCCATGTATTTACTGTAAATGCACTAGGTTGATATCAAATCTTGAATATAAACCAGTGCATAGTAAGTTTTGTTTTTGTATGTTAATTTAAGCCAACTTAATTTTAAATAATAATAATTTTAATAGGGCAAAAATAATTTCAATCCCAGCAGCAACAGAAATATGTAAAGCAACAGTCACACAGTTTTGGTTTCTAGCAGATTGCCATGGTTGCCCGCCATTTGCACGGAAGACATTGACTTGTCTGCAAACACTTGCTAACTACTCACTAAGCAGTCGAGAAACAGTGGAAGCAAACCAGAAACAGAGCAAAGTAAAATTTGCACTTTCTGAAATGTCTGGATTAGAGAAAATCCACACCGCTTTTGAAAGTCATTAACGATGTATGCTGTATAATCCCTGTGACATTCATGCCCCCCGATGAGTGTACGTACATCTCTGGCCACAACTGTAATCCAGGCTTTATGCAACAAAGCAGCTATATACAGGTGCTGGCCATAAAATTAGAATATGATGAAAAAGTTGATTTATTTCAAGTTTCACTTTTTGAATGGAATTACTGAAATAAATCAACTTTTTCATCATATTCTAATTTTATGACCAGCACCTGTAGAGTTCAGTGAGGATCAGTAAAGTTAAGCTTACTTCCATCTGCAGTAATTTATATTTGGATCTGTTCTGGGACCCTGCCACACACATATGCATGGAAATCCAGAGGTATGGAGAGCAGCTACAAGGCATAAATTGCAAGCGATATGGCAATAAGTCAAACACAAGGTGGAGGTAGGTTGCAAAGCAGCTACACAGCGATCATATGCAGGCCAAAGCAACCTAAATGACACATTCCCTGTGGGATTCTGACAGTTGGGTGTGCAGAAGGATGTCAGCTGATGCATCAGCTGCTCTTATGTAACAGGGTTGCCTCTAAGTTTTACTTTCTGGTCCACCAGGGAATGTTTTTCCCTGGTGTACAGATGGGAAGTGGATCTGAGGAGACTGTGGTGCAACAACCATCTGTCATATCTTTGGTTTCATTCCTCTTTTCTGTTGCCGCTGATTTATGTGTAAGTAGAGGAGGTGTGAACCAAAAATGGACCCTTATTGTGGCTCATTTGCAAGTTTGAAATGGTGATGTTGTACCATTAATGATAAACCAGAATTTGGGGGGGGAAATCATTTAACATTTAGTCCTGACTCATAGCATCGAGGCGTTATTAGGTCTAAAAATAGTGCTTCCTCTGCAGCTCACGATTTCTTAATATATTGTTTAAAGCAAAACACTTCTTCTTCATTTGTTGACAAATATTAGCATACAGGATTAACCTACTGCATCATATCTCATTTTTATACCACATGTTAATGACTTTGTATATTTTTATTACACATATTTAGACTGTATTGTATTTCCATTTTATGGTTAATCTAGGAAGGAAATGACACAATTAAATCTTACTGAAATTCTCAGGCCTCATAGTCAAAAGGCCATTTCCTGTTGCTTAAAACCAGTGACACACATCACTGCAAGGAAATCAGATTTTGTGTTCTGATAACTGCTAAAGACATAAAAAATCTCTGCTACAATTTAAACAGTGCTGCTCATGCATGCAATATTAGGCATGCTGTGTCAGCTGCTGAATTTATTTAGCTTCACCCTCTTCATTATTTTAGTAACTTGGGCAAACATTTTCAATAATCAGACCCTGTGTGTGACCTCATCTCTCATTTAGCAATACGTTATGTAGCACTTGGTTCAGTTAGGTGTTTGC
>JAMQGT020005266.1:0-78422 GCA_024447675.2 Pterophyllum scalare
ACGTTCTTTCCTTATTAATTAACTCATTGTGTTTTTCCTAAGAACCTCTCAGACGCTGCTCATTACTCCGGCTCTGTAGTGTAAATGACAGTACGGTGAGTAAAATGAGCAGGACATCATACACTTTCCATTTCTGCCTCTTTTTCCTCGCATTGCCCTTTTTACCCCCCCCCCTCTGCTGGGCTTTGTGCTGGTTTCTGACTTCTCTCTCCATCTGCACTGCAACTTTTTCTTACATTTTCATAGCCCATATTGCAGCGATTTTCACCATGTCTCATGATCAAAGTGGAAGCACTAAGTTCAGTCACATTCTCGCCCCTAAGAGGGTCAATTGAATCATACCCACGCTTTCTTTCATCTTCTGGTCCTCCCACCTCCTTTCCATTCTGCCTGGCTATTTGGCTCAGTCTTTCTACTATATTTGTCAGGGAATTTGCATTTCTGTCCCCCGTCCACGTCTGTGCATTTCTGTCCTCGTCTCTTTCTCCTGCTTCCCTTCCATTTGCCAAATCTGTGTTCTGGCAGTCAGCTGAGTAAACAGGGGCACTCAGTCAAGACTTTTTACGTCAGCGAGCCGTCCCACAACCTCCATCATCAGCCCTCGAGGTCACGGGTCATTATTTCTGGTTTCCCCCCAGGAGACCTCTAAGAGACCGGCGAAGCCGTGGCCCGACGGGAACAGCTCCCGCCCACGTAAAAGGCTGAAGTTTTTAAATAAAGTTTCTGTGCTGTGGTGCCGGGGCGCTCCCGGGTTCTGCTTCAGCACATCAAATGGCACGACACAAGTCATAACCGAAGCCAGCTGAATATTAAAAGGAAGGCTGCAGGAGCTGTGACAGCGCTTTGCCGCTGACACAAAAATCTGTGATCCGATATGACTCGATATATGAAAGGTGAACACTTTTTTTTTTTTTTGATCATCCCTGTCAGGACCACTGAGAGAGATTTTCAGAGCACAGCTTGATTTAAAGCCTGGGAGACTTTGCATAAAGAAAAGACCTGTTTTAATACAGCAGACGAGTCAAAGAGGCAGTTTCCTGTCTTTGACCAAGAGTGTGGAGCAGTAATTGCCTCATCTGTTCTTCAGTCTCAAACTGCATAAGAAGTGAAGAAGAGAAAGTGCCTGTGGTCATCTCCTCTGCAAACAAATGAGTGCTGACACAGAGGTGGGCATTTTAAAGCATATATTGCTTTATTTTATGCTGATGTAAAATCTAAACTCAGCCTTTACCTTGGGCGCGTAAAAGGCTGTCACTGCTATTAACCAGCAGTATATAACCTTATATATACTGGGTGTGATGTCACCCACTTATGTCTTGTTTTCGAGCAAGAGCTTCACCTGACTGAGAAACCAATGGATGCTGGACACTCTTATAGTAGCATCTTGTCAATCGCAAGTTAGCCATTCCATTTGCTGTAGCAAATTATGGTTCCATACTTAAAATAATAACATTGTTCTTTATTAAATAGGACTTGAGACTAGCAAATGAGATCATGAACACATCAGGGAAGTGTGTACCGATGTTGCAAATCAAGTGAGCATCAGGGTCTTTTCCCAATAGACTTCTATGCAATCATCTTCTTTTTGAAACCAGATGATTTGCCCCCTGCTGGCCATTAGAAAGAATGCAGTGTGAGGAACATCTCAGAACTTTCAGGTCTTCATAGATATTCTGTGTTTACAAGTGTATGCTTTTATCCAAATTAGGTGGTTAAAGACATTCTGGAAGAAGATACAGTTGAAGACATTGTCTTTTGTCAGTGGAAGCATTTAGAAGTTTTGTTAAGCTCAAATAAAGTTTAAATTATTCAAACCACCTGGGTCATAGGTCACAGTGCTGTCTCTTGGCTGCTGCTGCTGTTTATCTTTTCCTCTAAACTTTAGCCCTTTAGTCCCAGACACGCACACACGCATGCACACAGAGTCCAGGCTCAAGAGGATTTGTAGCAACACAGATAACATGTACACACACTCACATACATGTGCATGTATTTGCTTAAGTAACTGTGCATTAGTGCAGAAACATGCCGACACCAAGTTACACATACTTGCATAAATATAAAAATGCACACACGTGCACAGTGATACACATGCCTAAAGACCGGAGTGGCCCGGAGGCTAAGACATGCTAATAAAGTGCCCACCTTCTATCTCAGCAAGAGTGTGTGTCTGTGTGTGTGTGTGTGTGTGCGATAAGTGAAGTAGAGTAGAAGTTCAGCTCTAATCAGCAGCCATCCTCCTCTAATGGCTCTCTTCACTGTCCACTCTGCACAGCGCCACATCTCCACAACAAACACGCACCCTCTTCACTGCACCAGACAGGCCTACTCCGGCCAGACGCGCACCTGCACGCCTGCACGCTCACGCAAGCACGCACACGCAGACGCATACACATACACAAACACGAGACATACCCCACTCATCACCAGCACCACTGCGTGTGGGGTGTTTGTCTCCCAGGGAGGAGTATAGTGCGGATTAAAGACACTCAAAAACAGTTTACCCAGGCTGAGTGCTGTTTTTATGAAACGCAGTGCATACGTCCACCGTTGTATACATCAGGCAGGCAATTTAAGTTGATTTAAGTGGGGAGATGGCAGCCTTTTAGCTGTCTGAAATATGGGCTCTATTTTTCCAGCTTCATGGAATAATCAAGTCTGAAGTGCTGTTTTTTTTCCCTCATATATCCAGTGGTTTCTAACACAGTCAGCTAAAAAAAAAAGATGCATATATAAATATGCAATTGAGAATTTTAATGCTGTAGACATAAAAGAACCCTGTTCACGGGCAAATTCATTAATCAGTCAATAAAAGAAGTAAAAAATATAAAAGGGTTAAAATGAGGGTAATAAAAATCACTATTGTTAAGTTACAATCTTAACTTCACTTTAATTATTTTAATATACCTCTCTGCGTTTTGAAGCTCCAGCCCTTTCACCACCGCCATATTTGAGGTTTTTTTTTCTTAAAGCAAAAAGTGACCTCATGTTGGTGAGAAGGAGGTGTGCTAAGGAAGCAGGTGATAACAGCACGCTTGGTTAGCAGGTTGCATCCATAAACTGACCACCGTGCCACCAGCGGATGCGACCAAAGTACTTCTAGAAGTTTCACACATCGAGAAAAGCGCACACGAGCAGTTATTTTAGGTCCTCGCCGCTGTTTAGAGAAGAGATTGTGCTGGGTGAAAACAGCATTAGATAATCCTTGAAGCAAGCCCAAACTGTAACAACAACAGAGCTATCATCACCAAAACTATTTCCTACACACACCGCGCACACACTCGAATAGACGCGCGCACACTCTCACGCCCCCCGTCCACAGTCGGATCAGTGTGGGAATGTTTGTGCCAGCAGCGAGCGTCTTGTGCTGTGTTGATGTTGTGATTACAGGGGGTGTTTAAGGTTGAGGATGACTCATCTGACATACACACACACTCACGTACACACACACACACACACGTGCGCGCGCACACACACACACACACACACACACACCGCACCCACAGTAATCTAGATAAAGATCATCACTCACTCGGCCTCTCCTTCCTCCCTCTCGTCCTCTGACAATGCTTACAGCTCGCCAGGATTTATGCTCACCATTTCACTGCCTTAAACATCTTTATATAAACGCTTTAATCCTAAATGCTGCTCCGGGAGGAAAAATAACAGCACCAGCAGGGACCGCAAATTAATTGAAATTGTTATTGGAGCCGGTTTTAAAGTGGTATTTTATCTCTTTGTGCGCGTTTCATTAGAACGGGCTAAATTCATGACGTGCTGAGGGCAAATTTGGGTTGGTACGCGGACCAACGGACAAATCCTCCTCCTCGGTTTGTGTCCCCTCTGCTTCAGATGAGGAGTGGCACTTTTTTCTCGTGCTTCACTCCGTGAGAGAAACTGCAGCTGAGTTTGACGCTGTGAGCAACCATTGTAATCTGATTACTGACTGACAAAACTATGACTTAGTGCAGCTTTGAATACCAAGATTCCTAAAAATTTGAGCTAAATATCAGGCCTTGAGGTATCGAGCGATATGCATCCTTGCATAGTTTGATATAACTCTGCATATCGCACAAAAAACAAAGATGTTTTCAAAGTCTGAGCTCTCTGCATGGCAGCTGTGTTGTGTTGTGGAGTTCGCTGCTCCGCTGTAACAGGTGCAACAAAACTCAGGGAGTCAGAGAAATGTGTAGCACGCAGAAAAATCCCACGGGGCTGCTGGGAAACACCTACGAGGGTGGAGCCTGATTATAAAGGGTCTTTAAAATTCCTTTCCAAAACTCTCCATTATAACGACTACTGCTGTGTTATTGCCGCACACCTGATGCGTGCATCAGCTCCCCCTGGGTCCACGCTCGTCTCGGTCGCCGTCTCAGAGTTTGCTTTAACAGATGATTCTCTTCTCAGGAGACTCGGTCCTTATTTGAATGCAGCAGAGTACACGTGGCCCTTGTGCTTGCCAGCTAAGGCACCCTGGTGGATGAACTGAATTGTGATACTTTTGTAAGTTTTATGTTTATCAACTTTTCTGTCCTATTATTAGCATGGAGCGCTCGGCTGGAACCCCATATTTGGTATTTGTACCAGGCTCGTCCACTGCCCCCCTTTTTCCTAGCGCTGCATCAGCCGCAGCTGAAACCGAAGGCCGAGGTCACCTAAAGTCCACCGCGAAGAGCTGAACTAGAGATGGTGACGAGATTAGCCACGTCACTTTGAGCACGCTGAGAATGAAGTACCCATTATTACTGCGTCCTCAGTTGGTTGTCATCTACAGACCTTTAAGCTTTAGCAGCTGCATCTGATGCATCTTCTTCATATCTTATCGTCCCGAGACAGGCAGACGTACGGTAGCCCCCGCTTCAGCAGGTGTCGCCGCAGTCGGAGCACGCTTTTCCATTATTGCATGCACAGACACACTAAAAGGCTCACGAAGGTGAAAACAATCGCGGCATCATTAGTGGTAATCAGTTTTTGCTGCTCTTTAGAAACATTCAACGAGGTGCCATGCGGGGGAATGACGGGCAGACAGATGGAGGGAATGTGCCACAGAGTCCCGGGCAGCGGGGAACTCCTAAGGGAGAGATTTGCTCTGCACTCCTCTGCTCCGCTTCGCTGTCCCTCCTTCTCCCTCTGTTTGACTTCCCCGGCTGGCCTGTGATTTGTTTTGTTCTCTTCTTGTGCTATCTGTTGCTGTTCTCAGAGGGATGCTGGCTACAAGGATGGACAGTGTGTATACACTAACCTCGAGTGCAGCATCATATCAACACTGCCACGGCTGAGTGTGTGCGTGCGTGTGTGTGCGCGTGCACCGTGGGCAGAGGAGAGATGTGTGTATGCGTGTGGGGGTCTTTGAGGAAAAGAAAGGGCCAACAAGACAAAGAGCTGGCACGAAGACGAGCATGGCTTCACTCCACGTTCACAAGACAATTTTACTATCTTACGTGTTGACAGAGACCATCAAGTCACCCAGGGAGTAAAAGTCTCGCTTGGAGAAAATCCTTCCTCTACAAATGCAGTTTGGAGCCCACACAAAGCGAATGTCATCTTTCGGCGCAAAGAGAAAACAGCTCGGCGCGGTAATCTGCCTTTCTGGTGGCAGCCATTTTAGAGCCTCGTGTCTTTATGGTGGCGTTGTGGTGCAGTCCCAGTTGATTAACATGTTGTCAGTAGCTGTGGCCGTGTCCCTCTGGTTCTCTCGAAGCCACTGTGCAAAGACAAGACACAAAATTGGGTAATATATGACTTTGGAGACCTGTGATTGGTTAGAATGGGGGACTTTATTGCATGTTGTGAATACAGCGCATATGGTTCTGATTTTGGCTACTTCTTTTTTTTTTTTCTTTTTTCCCAAGCTGGAGCACAGACGCAGACATCCAGCCACACATATGCAGATGCACGCAGAAAAACATGGAGAAATATGCATCTTGAAACACACACAGTGAAAAGCATACTCTACATAAGACGACTATATTCGCCGATCCCTGCCCTTTGCCGTTCTGACCACACTATGGCTTTTTCCCGACGGCTGTCAGCGTGCGATTATTGAGCTTCCTCGATTTATAGATCATGCGCTGGTCATGCACTCATTACTTTAATAGGCCTGCACTGACAGCTGTATGTTACAGCGGAGGAAGCAGGATCTCACTGCTTCACCTAACAGCTTTTGACACAACTTTGTTGCTGTATTCAAAACTCAGAGGAGGACTGCGGTGGCCTGAAGCTTGTTGCGGTCCCCCAGAGGAAGTCCAGCCTTTGATTCTGAATGTTGTTACGGGTTACAAACATATGAATGCTGTTCATAATTAAGAAGCTGACACTGCCAAACGATGCAGTTGGCTTAAATTATTGATGAGACGAGCATAAATAGAGCGAGGCGGTAAAGAGGATGTATTGTGGAAAAAAGAAGATAAATTGATGAAGTGAAGAATGGCATGCAGTGAAGCGGCCAGGAAGCCACTGATTGGGAGATTTATGGAAATAATTAATGCAGTCAGCAGCCTTTGGAAGATGGTTGGAGATGAGGAGGGTGTGCTGCTACTTGTTTTTCATTTTAAATTGACTGAACAGGTATAAAGACATGTATGTATGCATAGGGAAACAAATCTAATCCACTTCCTATCTTAAGACTGTACATTAGATTACCCTGTGAGGCCTAAGTCACCATCGGGGATAACCCTAACCCTCTTTGTTGGAAAACGGCAAAAAGAAAAGATTTAAATATTTTCTGATCATCAGTTATTACTTTTTTCTATCACCTGTTTGCCAATACTTTTGAAATACTTAAAAAAATAAACAAAATTACATATTCTGATAGCTTAGGGTTAATGTTGGCGACCCCACAGAGTTAAATGTAATGCTAAGCAATACTCGAGTACTGGCAAGCATCTTAATTCTGGTTTTGGGGAGATTATATTTAGTTTACACATTGAATATTATCAGTGCCAGCACCATTTAGTGCATTTTAAACTCTGAGCATTCCTTTGTCAACGTAAGACGAGTTCACGCTTTTAAAGAGGAAGATGAGATAATGAAGGCAAACCTTTCTACAGAGGTATGTCCCCCGGTATGAAGGCCTGTATGAGGACATCCTCTGGCTTTGACACAAGACGTTCCAGGGATGGTGTTGAAAGACAAACACACAAAGCAGGAATCATTGTCCGAGTTACCGAGAAGGCACTGTCGTAGTCGAAGCCAACAGTGGAGGGACACAATGCGCCTGAGCTGTACATGTATGCAAAAGCACGGTGCCCACCCAGACTGTTTTTCCGGCCAAGCGAATTGGCTTTAAGGCAATGGCAAAAGCACTGCATTCACAGAATGAAATGCCAAGCCACAAACACTTCACACAAAACAAAATCTTGAACTTGTGCAGCAGCTGTCGTGAGAAAGAGGAGCAAATGGCACCCAGACACACACACAGCATCAGCTGTGCAGTTTGATAACTTCCACAAACTTGTATAAGTGTCCTTACAACCACTGTGTATTCATAATCAACCGATAACAGCTTCAACTACCGGCAGTGCTTAATTACTTTGACAGAATCTTTCATGCCCATTTTAGGCCCATTACATATACTTTTACTGTAAAATATTCTGATAGTTAAATAACAATGAAGGGTTCAAATTCACTCATCTGCATTATTCAATTAATAGTCTTCATTTTATCATGTGCGAAAAAGGTGGCTAAACCTGATGGATGAAGGTAATAGTGTAAACTGTTAGCTAATAAATTGTTGAAATTATTAGCTAAAGTATTGGATAAATGGCTTAAAGGAGTTCAACCTATAAAGATCTTAACAACTCAGGTGATTGTTATAAATAATCATTTTTAATACTTAAGCTAGTTAGAAAAATGTAACCACTTCTAATTGTTAGCAAAACATAATGGATAAATGTAGCATGTAGCTAGCATAAATGAATAATGTTAGTTAGCTAAAAGCATTGGCTGAAAAGTTAGCAAACATTAATAAAATAGTTTATGTAACTGATACATTTTTTGATCTATGTAGTTCAATGTAATTTAGGAACAGTTAAACAATAAATTTACAAAAAAGGTTAAATGTGATAAAGCTAACAGTATAAACTGTTAGCAAGTAGCTTACCATAATTTATAAATGTTTACATGGTTAGGTAAAAGTAGTGGCACTTATAATAGTTAAAAAAAAACCCCACCAACAATTGGTTCAAATATTTGGCTGATATATAGATGAAACACTTCAACTAGTTAACAAAATATAACCAGCTCTACTTGCTAAATGTAGTGGATAAATGTCCCAGATAGCTAGACTTAATGAATACCTTCTCAAAAATTAGCTAGGATTAAATTATTAGTTAGTAGTAAATAAGTTGCTCAAAAGTTACAAAACAGTACTGAAATGGTAACTGCCATATAGCAAAAAGAATTGTGCAAAAAGTTCAGATATTCAGATAAAATAAACTAAACAGGTTTAAGCTAAAAAAAAAATTGGTTCATATAGTTAGCTAAAACTGAAATGCTATAGCTAGCTAATTAAAAGTGATGTAAACAACCGTCTATTAAGGTACAAGTAATAATTTACCACATCTATAGTAAATCAAATTAATAAATGCACAGGACAGCTAAAAGTAACATATAAATGGCTTCATATATCTGAGCCTCCATCCCTACTTTATCTTGACTAAACTAGCCTAAACACTGATATATTGTCCACAGTTGAAGTGTAAAATTTAAATAGTTGCAGTACTAGGCATATGTACTATTGGTAAATAGCAGCTATTTTAAAAACAGCTCAAAGAACATATTTTAAATACACTTTAGTTTCTCCTGGCAGGAGTGCTAGGGCATGTCTGAGAGGGTGTACAGCACCAAACCAGCACACGCGCTCATGAGAAGGTTCAGATGCTTGTAGAGTACTTGGTACCAACTCTTTGAAAACAACAGAGGGAGGTAACTAGGTCAACAATACGCGCACACAAACACCTTATTCTATGAATTATTCATCTCTGCCTCTTACATTTAAAAGGAAAGTTTTTGTTTACTCGACACCTGATTAGCCTCAGTGGGGCTGAATTATTGGCAGGGGAAACTGTCGCTGTGCTCATTTAATAATGTCTCGCACAACAATGTTCCTGTGACTCATGGATTTACTTTTTTTTTCACATTTCCTGTCAAATATCAAAGCTGAAAACATAGTCAATAGGGTCTCTGCCAGACTTTACAACACTTGCACACACACAAAAAAAGTGTTCGGCTATATTAGATCCAAACTCTGTGCAAAGATTTTTTCTTTACTGTCCTACAACAAACTTGTGAATAACTCTCAGGCTTTGATAGTCTATGGTTTAATAATCTAAAATAGCCACAAAAACAAGTTAGGTAATTCCACATAGTCATAGTTTGTTGTTGTAACCTACTATATATCCATTTTTATTACTATGGACGATGCCCCTGACCTCAGAGCTGAAGTGTCAGGTCTATCGCAGAAAACAGAGTCAGCGCTTAATGCATAATGCATAATGCATAAAGCTGGTTATATTTTGGTCTTTTTCTCTACTCTGCTTTGACAACTGTTTGTTTACTTGGGGATTGCCAATGGAACTATATTGTTGCCCGTGGATATAAAACATTTAAGAGCCTGAAAAACACATAGTATCTTTGGGTTGATGTTGTGTAAGTTTCATGAGAAAAAGAAGGGATAAGGTAGATGGGGATCTACAGCAGCACATTGAATGTCACATATCTGTCACTTGAAGCATTCTTTTTGCATTAAAGTATGCTCAGAGCTGAAGCAAGACTCAAATAACGGAGCAGGATATGACAACACACACGGCAGTGATTTGGCCAGACAGGTTTAGGAGCTGGGGTGAAAGTGGGTTGCAAAGATGCCTGCAGCAACTATGGGCGAATTACCAATGAATAGAAGCTGAGCTGGCTTTGATCTCAGTCAAGCTCGTCTAAATTAATGCTATGCTCGATTTACCAGAATAGTTATCATTATCCATTGAGAACAGTGAGTGACCATTCTTGAAATGTTCATAAAAGTATAAATAAAAACTCTGCATAAACATCAACAACGATTACAAGTGCGTTGTACTCCTTAGAAGGCAGCAATATTAAAAGCAGGGGTTTCATGTCTAATGAACTGATGCCTTTGTTTTTAAGCAGATAGCTGTTCATTAGAGGGGCTCTTTATGCTGCAGGGTAATCTCAGTGCAACATGAGCGGGAGCTGCTCAGGGAGCCTTGTCCACGCCTGCTCTATACACCAACCCTGCTCAGATGTAATCTTTACAACTGTCACATCGTCCCGCGCCACATGCCTGCCTTAACTTTTACGTGCATCCATTTCTGCCCACTTCAAACTCTTTCCTCTTCCCATCGTTTACTCTCTCCTGTGCTGCATTTGCTGTAAGAAAACTAGACGTGGAACTGACTTGGGGGAAAAACACACACAAATGCACGAGTGGTTTTGTCGGGGTGGGTGGCACCAATAAAAGGCGCCAGTGGTGTTGTGTATTTGTTTGCATTTGTTAGCTGAAGAGGTTGAAGGGGAAGTCACGTGAATAAATAGCTGTTGGCTGACAAAGCCACTCACTGCCAGTGGAAGAATTTCTTCTGACTTTAGTTTCTCTATTTTTTTCAGCCAAAAATAAATAAATAGATAAATAAATAAATTAAAAATAAATAAATCACTCAGCTGTGTCAGAGACTCAGCCACTCTTCTCCCTCATCAGGTTCTTCAACTCTTCATGTTCAGAAGCACTCTGCATATTTTATCACGTACATGAATCTCATGATTTTTAATGGCTCTAATTGGCTATAGCTCATCACGCTGGAGTGGGCTTTAATCTTTTGTGAGCCAAGGTCTCGTCTGACTTCCTGAACCAAAACAAATGAATCACTACTTGTCTCCATTTAACTCATCTGTGTTCATCTGCCTCCCCTCTTCTGTCTGCAGAAAATTGCTATGCTCAGATTTGCAAGAGTGGAAATAATAGATTACTATGATCTGTCGTTACTGTGAGAAATTAGCTTTTTTGGATAGTTTTGAATAGTTTTAATCACTTTCAGGCATTAAAACAGCTGTCAGTGAGCCAAATTTTGGTCTTAGTTGAGTGCTGACCAAATATCATTATCATATGATTTTGTATGAAGAGATTTTGGCAAGGTGATAAGGCAATACAGTTAGTTATACACATAGACTGTATATAAAAGGTGGGTGTAGCCACCATGTTGTATAAACACAAAGTGTAGCCCCACTCTGCATGCTCACGGGGCAGCTGCTTGTCAGTTACACCTTAGACTTCAGTGGGGACCAGAACATTTAGCAGAGGCATCCAGATCATGTTCCAATTATACTTTTCCATAATGCCACCAAGTACCATGATGCTTTACAACATGTTACAGAGTACAGTCTCACATATTAGCTGACTGTCAAACTCAAAGTCTGAGTCTCAGAAAGTTGCCTCCTTACCTATCGGGAGTCTTACAGATATGGGTGTCATAGTCCCTTTGTCTAGAACCCAGAGTTTTGAGTTTGGTCTTATTATAATAAGTTCCTAGTTTGTTCCTTTATATTTCTAGGTTTGGGGTTCTTGTCTAGTTCTGTCTATGGTTTCAGTTTCCTGCATCCCTGTGTACTCCTGCAAATTAAATATAGAAGTTAAATGGCACAGATGGAAGGAGGATTTAATTCTGGCAGGTTAAAATGGAGCTAAACTCTTTGTGTCATGGTCCCTGGGTCCAGGACCCAGAGTTTTGTGGTGTCTTATTTGCTCCTGGTTTGTTTCTTTATTTTTGTATTCCAGGGGTTTGGGTTCTTTAGTTCTGTTGATGGGTACTGGTTATATTATTTCTCTGTTTCTTCTGAGTTAGTTATCTCAGTTTCTAGTTCTTGGTTCCTTATTAGATTATTTTATTATTAGATTAGTTTTCCCCGTAGTGTTCCCGTGTCTGTCTCGTCTCTGTCCTGTCCTCATGGTTGTCTGTTTCCCCATTCAGTTATGCCTCCTGCTCTTTGTGCCTTTTGTTCCCCGCCTGCTTGAGTTGTTAGATTATTCATGTCTTTCGTGTTTTGTATTTGGTTTTGCTTCCCTGTGTTCCTCTTTGTCCCTGTATTGTGTCAAGTCTGCGTTTCTGTTTCCACATCTGCTTCCTGTTTTACTTTGGTGGTCCTTTGCATTGTGTGCCTTGTATTCTGTTTTGCTTCCCTTGTCTCTTTAGTCAGATTCAGTTCAACTGTGCTCCCTGCTGTGTCCCATCTCCCTCATTAACCCGTGTGTGTATATATTGTCTTTGTCCTCCTTCTGTTCTTTGTCGTGTCCTCGCCTTCAGCTCCTCCTGCGCTGTGTGTTTGTCATCCTAGCTCCCTCCTAGTTACCTTAATTGGTGTATTTTTGGCTCCAGCCCAGACTTGTAAATTCCAAGTTTATATTCCTGGAATAAAAGCCGAGTACAAGTTTATTCCTCGTGTTCAGAGTCACAGGGCGGTCCATGACAGTTTGTATTATGTTTGATTAGATTGCCTGTATCTGTGAGAGTTAAACATGAGACTGAGAATGCTGCACAGTTTAATTTCTTTTTTTTTAAAGTTACATCAATCTTCTAAATGCTGTCTTTATATTTTTAAATTCATAATTCTATAAACGTTATGTTGGCAACAGTAAAAAAAATAATTACGCTTCTAAAAGGCAGTGTCTCTTTTTCTGTAGCTCCTAACAATTTAATTTGATCTCATTATTTGTAATCTGGTCACAAATAATTCATGAAGCATTTAAATGATTGTATTTAATGCTTCTAACGTAACGGACTACGTTCAAGTATAGTAAGTAAAAGTCAGTGAACTCCTTTAGATTCAGGAGTTTGAGCCTAAAAAAAAAAAAAAAAGAGCAGATTGTTGTTCAAGCTAAGCTAGTGTTATTTTGGTTGCTGATTGGTGTGTTTTCGGCTGCCTGCTTTCTGCTGTCTGTGTGCCTGTGTAAGTGCTGTGTGAGTGTGAAGCCCAGGTGTGACTGGGGAAGTGAGACCATTAGCATGATAACACCATGACAGCGCTGCTCCCCTCCGGGGCACATGAAGTGTCATGCTTTCTGCTTTTCTTCAGCTAGCTTCAAGAACAACATGAGTCCTGATGGAACAAATTATTTGTTTCTAGCTAAAAGAAAAAAAAAAAACCCAAACTCTTCTTTGTCTTGAGTTTTCTTTCTCATATTGAGGCATCCCTGTGGAGACATGGCTATAAGCAATGTATACAATACTCGACCTACAGGTGTCGATCAGTTATTTATATCCTACAACATCCAATCTTTGGTTTTTCTTTCATTATTAGTTTATTCTCTCTCATCTTGACCTCCACTTCCTTGAATCTGAACCCATTGTCCCCAGCGAGATCAATAATTCATCCACCTTCACCTCAGTTTTGAAATAAATGACCAGAACGTGATGGCAGCACAACGGCTTCCAGAAAAATGGCTCGGTACAGACACCGCTGACCCCTCACTGTTAACCACTTAACATCTCACTAACCCACTGGACTGGGATCGGAGGGTGTGATTTGTGTCAAACGCACGGTCGTGCTCGCTGCCCAGCCGCTACGTGAATCATGGATTAAGTGGTAGAAGGTAGGGCAGACTGAGGGTTAGCATTACATCACAGAGACACAGTGTGGGAGGAGAGTCCTGTTTCTGAAGGGCAACCAGGTATATACTCACATACGCTTGGTTGCAGAAATGTGGACATGCATAAAGGCACATTTGCATGTAGGAGTACTGTACGTGCTCAAACAGAAGAGAATACGACTGTGGCAACAAAAAAAAACCCAGGCACCAGTCGTCATGCTTCAGCGGTGGAGTATTATGGAAATCCAATGGGTAGAACACAGAGCACCAGCTAGTTATTTCTGTTCTAAGAACACATTATCCAAAACGATGAAGACAATTTTTGAGGTCGCTCCTGCTGGAAAATACTCAAGACGCCTGCGTGTGCCCCCTCCCTCGAAGAGTCTCTGTTCCTTTCTAATTGCTGCTTCCCAAAACGCCGCTAGCTGACAGTTTCACGAGTTTGACAAAAGCAGTGGGAAGAGGGGAGGAAGTGAGGTATGAAAGGGTGAGAGAGAAAGGAAGGAGGGTGGGCGTAAAGAAAAAAAAAGGTGAGGCTGAATTGCAAAGACTGAATTTCAATATTGTTTTCTTTCTCAAAAATACTCCCAGCTGCAGTTTCACCATCTAAGTCTGCCGGTGCTTTAGCATCAACCTCAAGAGCACTGCGGTACCCTCCTACATGGACCACTTGGTTTCTATGCATTCATTATTAATCCCCACTGTTTTATAAAAGAAGCCTTCGCTACCCTGTCTTATTGTGCTGTATATCATGACCCAAAGCATCAGCTATGACTTCCATTCTGACAGGCAACCTTTAGGCCTGAAGGTTTGCTGTGTCTCCCAGCACAGTCTCAGAGCATGGGGGAGACTCCAGGAGACAGGCAGTTACTCTAGGAGAGCTGGGCAGGGCCGTAGAAGGTCCTTAACCCATCAGCAGGACTGGTATCTGCTCCTTTGTGCAAGGAGGAACCAGGAGAGCACTGCCAGAGTTACAAAATGACCTCCAGCAGTCACTGGTGTGAATGTCTCTGAATGAACAATCATCAACAGACTTCATGAGGGTGGCCTGAGGGCCCAATGTCTTCTAGTGGGCCCTGTGCTCACTGCCCAGCACCGTGGAGCCCAGGTTGTATTTGTCAAAGAACACCAGAGTTTGCAGGTCCAACGCTGGAGCCCTGCACTTTTCACAGATGAGATCAGGGTCACCCTGATCACATGTCACAGACATGAAAGGGTCTGGAGAACGTTATCTTGCCTGTAACATTGCTCAGAATGACCGGTTTGGTGATGGGTCAGTGACAATCTGGGGAGGCATATCTATGGAGGGATGCACAGTCTTCTGCGGGCTAGGCAACGAAACTCTGACTGCCATCAGGTATCATGGATGTAATCCTTGGACCCATTGTCAGGCCCTACGCTGGTGCAGAGAGTCCTGGATTCTTCCGATACATGACAATGCCCGGCCTCGTGTGGCGAGAGTATGCAAGCAGTTGAAATTTGGCAAAAAATGGACCAGCCTGCCGCATCACTTTTTCCACTTTGATTCTTGGGGTGTCTTTGAATCCAGCCTCTGTAGGCTGGTAATTTTCATTTCATCAAACTATGTGACATCCTGTCATTCTTAACAGATTAACCATTCCATATCAGTATAGATATCCAGCATGTGTTTGTCCCATTAAAATCTGATGTATTTTCACAATGTTCCTTTAATTTTCTTTTTCTTTTGAGCTGTGTATATTAGAACCCCTGAAAACAGTAGACTGTATGTAAAAATGGTTGTAATTCCTAAATGGTAATGCAATATTTTTTTTAATTAGTTCCTTGAATTGAAGTCGACAGTCACCAAATAACTGTAACATGAATGTTTGGCCTTAGTAGCTTCTATTACTGACCAAGCTACTTACACCTGATCATCCTCCATGGAGGAAGAAGCTGTAAATGTTTCAGTCACCTTTCAATTATATATTAAAAAAAAATCTGATAGTAAAATGGAACATTATGTCTTAGATGAAGAAAGAAATCAATATCACTCTCATATGCCAGTTAAATCAATCATGGAAAATCACTGCAACCGGCCAAGTAATAATCCTGCTTGTAATCCCCCGCAGACCCATTAGTTAGTTTGATATTAGCCACTGAGGCCTAAGTCATTGCTGGTGATAACCCCAACCCTATGCTATCAGAATATGTAATTTTTATTATTTTTAAAAATTGTTCTCCTAAGTCTTGGTAATCAAGGGACAAACAAATAAAAACCCATTTTGGGCATTTCTGGAGCCTATTCCAGCTGTCACAGTCTTTTAAATGTAACTGCAGTTAATTAGTTGTTCAGTCTGAAAACAGCCCGTAGATCAGGGGTAGCCAACTCCAGGCCTCGAGGGCCGGTGTCCTGCAGGTTTTAGATGTGTTCCTGATCCAACACACCTGAGTCAAATATAGAAGTCATTAGCAGGACTCTGGGGAACTTGACTGCATACTGAGGAGGTAATTCAGCCATTTGATTCAGGTGTGTTGGATCAGGGACACATCTAAAATCTGGCTACCCCTGCCGTAGATGGACTTTACAGTGTGCAATGCACTTGGAAGACAACACTAACTTTGCGTGTAGCCGTGCGAAACACACCTCTGGAGTTGTCACACTCTATTTGGCTTGCACTGACGTGTGAAAACGCAGCCTAATCTGACCGCAGCCTGCAGGGTTTCCACCCAGCTTTCAGCCTCTGTGTGTGGGAAGCTTTCATCAATAAAGTCCCAGGCTGAGGCCTTGCCGGGGACTCCCACCTGCAAACTCTCACTCTGACAATGTGTAAATACCCAGTTTTGAAACTACTAAAGGGACCAAATTGGAGCAGTGAGCAAGTAATAGAATTTGTGGGTGGTTCAGCTTTTGCATGCATAGTTTTATTGAAAGAACAAACAGTACTAAAGAAAAGATCCATTACTGTGGTTTATGAATCATATGCTGATCTTCATTTCAAGCCCCAGTAACTAAAGACAGACTTTTGTTTATTTCTATTTCATTCCAAATGTACTTTTTAATGGATTTTCTGTCAGTTGCATCCACAAACATGCCACTGCCTTAAAACATGGAACCAAATGTTTATTTATTTTTTTCCTCTTTTATGATTCCGGTTTTTCCCATTATCAAACATTTTAGGAACAAATTATATCACCACTGCATGCAGAGAAGATCTATTTTGTGGAGGAAACAAAATGGTTTAAATACAGAGATGTGCGGTTTAGAGTCAGCACCTAACTGGCCAGCGTGTGATGGATGCAGTTAATGTGGTGTTCAGCTCCCTGTTATCTGTGGATGGATTTGTCAGTCATGATAATGCTGCATTCGAGCTCTGGGGCTGCAGTCTGAAGGCTGGTGCATTGAGAAGCTACAGTGGCGATATGGGAAAGGAGGCAAAAAGATTCACAAATTTTACCAGGTGAAAGAAGAGGAGGAGGAAGAGTGGGGTGTTAATGAAAAGGCAGTAAAAAAAAAAAAAAAAGGCTGTAAAGGAGGAGGAGGAGAATTGGTGCCGTGTTTGGTGACTGATTACAAATTATGTTAATTATCTCCACTCCCTGGAGATGCATTAGACTTCATGTAAACAGCAGCAGGGGGAATCGCTGTCTGTTCCCTCCCTCTCGTCTTCAGTTGTTAGCCTATACATTTTTTTACTTTCTTCCATTCCTCCCATCTACCACCACAAATAAACAGAACTCCCTCAAGCGCTTGGCAAAGGATTTTCAAAGTCTGAACATTTTTTGGGTGGCACAGTTTTAAAGGGCTGCCTTTACTAGAGCCTGACTGATATTAGCTATATATGTCAGTGTAGGGCCGATAGATGAAAATTTTAAAAAGTAAGAGAGACGGGATAAATGCTCTTCAGCCACGTTATGAGTGCTGATGTTGCCTAGAAAGCACTCTATAACTTCCCTGCAGGCAACATGTGTTTGGAATCCTACATGCTCGACAACAGCTGATCCGAGCGACTCGCAGAGCGTAAGCAATCCACAGCTTCTTGTTGTCATATTATCTTAGTAAGGACTCATACATTACCAAACAAATATTACGATATCTATTAAAGTTTCACATGTCTGAAAGTAAAAAAATATCAGCCAAGAAATCTGATTTTTACATCACCAAATATCGGTATCGGTCTTGAAAAGCCAATATCGGTCAGGCTCTAGGCTTCGTGCTCAACTCCAGCTCTGTATGTTTGTACTTGGGCTCTTCCAGAGTAGATCTGCGTGATTCGCAGTCCAACTGTGAGCAAATAAGCGAGAGTATAATGGGTCTATTTCAAAGTATGCCGAATTTGTTATTTGAGGCCTTGCTTTACAATGACTTACAATGACTCGTTTATGCAGCTTTCACTTTTTTACTTTGATACTCAAAGTTTTAAACATTAGGACCTTCCTGTTTTTACACAACTTCTAAGAAGATTTATGGGCACTTTTTAACTCTGGAAATTGCTTATAATGATGTCCTCAGGAAGTGAAAGTCATCACGTCTGTATATCCATATTTGACTGAGTGATATGACTCTGAGTCAGCTGCTGCTGCTTCAAGTGACCATATTGATAAATTAAATGGACTGGTTCTTGAATATTTTCTATTCTGCTTCAGCACTCAAAGCATTTTATACTACAAGCCCCATTCACCCATTCACACAAGCGCTTTTTTTCTACATCTAAGTGCCTTCTATCTAACACTCGCACACATTCACACTCTGATGAACGCATCAGGAGCAACTCGGGCATCACCATCTTGCCCAGGGATACCTTGGCTTGCAGACTGGAGCAGCCAGGGACCGAACCACCAACCTGCTCCACCTCCTGAGCCACCCCTTGAAAAATTACACCCCACACAGTCTTTGTTCCTTCCTCACAGCTTTAAAATATCACGTATCTATGGAAATGTGCCAAAAAATGCTATTTTGTTCTTTGATTCATCACTGCCTTTGCCATCCTCTAGCTCTACTGTTCTCTGTAATTTTCTCTTTAATGAGCTGTAAATTGAGATCTCAGACACCACTCATCACCTCTTTGTGTCATCACTGACAGCTGTAATTTTTTTTTTCTCCGTGCGTAAAATGTGACATGCTGGATTATGAACGATAAGTAGTGTATGCTGCAAAAAAGCTGTAGTGCACTAAATAATAAATAAGGAGTAATTTCAGACACTAATGAAGTGTCTCAGTAATGCTTTGTTCCAGAACATCTTCTGCTTCTTAGATTCTCCAGGTCTACTAGAGTGACAAGCATCAGTTTTAGTCCAAAATATATCCTCTAATTGGGTGTTTTGGTGATATTGATAGCAGTAGAAGCAGCAGTTGCAGCTGCTGAAGTCCTCATGGAAGTTAAAAAGACCAATTTTCTTCTGTGACCTCTTATATCGTGTATAAAAGAGTCTATATTTGCTGTAGTAAAACTACTGTTGTTTAACTAATTTAAAAGGTCTTGAGGGGCATCTGTACTGAAAAATGAATGAATCTATCTTCCTAACAATAGTTCAGTTTACCACTGGCTGATCCCATGAGTTAAACCTACATCCTTTTTAGAGAAGGACCAGGGTGCGACTCACAACAGTCGCCTCAAGGTGCTTTAAATTCTAACATAAAAGACCATCACCATCTACAGTCTTACAGAGAAAACCCCAACAATCAGATCGGCCCCCTGTCAGCAAGAACTTGGTGACAGTGGGAAGCAAAAACTCCCTTTCAAGAGGAAGAAGCCTCTGGCAGAACCAGACTCGGGGAGGGGCAGCCATCTGCCGTGACCAGTTGGGGCTGAGGGGAGAGAGACAGGACAAAAGACACACTGTGGAAGAGAGCCAGAGATTAATAATAACTAATGATTAAATACAGAGTGGGTATAAACACAGAGAGAGCAAAAGAGGTGAGTGAAGAAGAAACACTCAGTGCATCATGGGAACCCCCCAGCAGTCTAGCCCTATAGCAGCATAACTATAGGGAGGGTTCAGGGTCACCTGATCCAGCCCTAACTATAAGCTTGATCATAAAAGAAAGTTTTAAGCCTAATCTTAAAAATAGAGAGGGTGTCTGTCTCCCGAATCCAAGCTGGGAGCTGGTTCCACAGAAGAGGGGCCTGAAAGCTGAAGGCTCTGCCTCCCATTCTACTCTTAAGTATCCTAGGAACCACAAGTAAGCCAGCAGTCTGAGAACGAAGTGCTCTATTTGGGTGATACGGTACTATGAGGTCTTTGAGATAGACCAGTTTGATATTTACTGGTAAAAGACTCAGAAATCATTTTACTTTGTGAAGTGCCCACAGTGTTCCACCGTTATTCACCAAGGTTTCGTTGTGATCATGGTGTTTCCTCAGTTATGCATGCATGTGTGTCTGGTATGATATTCCAACTGTGTCTTCATTATTGTTGGCTCTTAATAATGGGACACTGTGCTGAGATGGAGTGGAACATTAGCCTTAATCCTTAAAATGTGCAGCTGTTTGGATCTGAGCATGACTTTTGAACCACAGAACAAAGCACCGTGTCTGTGCCTGCGTGTCTACGCGTGAATAAATGGTTCAAAGTGGTGTGATGGTCACATACTGTATGTTGTTCTGGATACAGCTGGGTGACGCCAGAGGCGACAGTCCACCGGAGTGTCCGGTAAACGATGGTGTAGCCAGCAGCAGTCTGATTCCTTATTCCTCTTCAAATGCAAACACAGTGCAGCAGTTTGTCTCTGCTGCTGGTTTGGTTTGTTTTTGCTCAAACAGCTCTTCTATTAATGTTTTATTGCTACTTTTTTATCCACTCTGTTTTGCATCCTACTCACTGGGATGTATGATTGTCATACTTTCCATCTTTTTCGCATTAGCGTTATGGCTCTGACCGTATGACGAGATTGCTGGAGTCTGCCAAGTTTGCGGCTGCAGTTTGAGAACGTGTGTGTCTGTGTGTGCATGTCAGTATCAATGTGTTCTATTCTCGATGTTTGATTGCCCATATTTGTGGCTTTATAGATGATCTCAGTATTGCATGCTTTGTGGTTCTGTGTTGATGTTTTGTGTGTGTGTGCGTGTGTCTGTGTGCGTGTGTGTGTGTGTGTGTAGGTGGGTGGGTGTTTGGAGCCAGCAGGAGGCAGGTTTTGGGGCCAGCGTGTTGTGGTGCAGCATGGCCTCCCTCCAAAGCCCTGTGGCTGTTGAACTTTTATGGCGAGTCAATCGCGGCACAGACCTTTCAGTCTACCCGGTGCACATCGCAAACACACACACACACACGCTGCGCGCACGCGCATCAGCAGCAGCCCAGTCTTCATTAGAAGTGCCACCAGTAGCCAAGCCTGCAGCTTGACACTTCAAAGAGCTCTCTCTCTCTCTCTCTCTCTTTGTCTCTACCCTGTGCTCATTCTCTCATTTTCAGGACTTGTTTTCTTCCTTTGCCATTTTCTCCTCCACTTCATAATTCCTGTGTTTCATCTGCCCTTTTTTTTCCTTGATTATTCACACTCTCAGATCTAAGGGAAAACACTTGTAATTTGCTCTCTGTGATTTTCTAGAGGAATACCCCAATGGAAATCTTGCCTTTGTGTTGTAAATACTCACCTGGATTTACTTGTGGGCTCGAAAGGTAGCTCTGAAATCCTTTGTGGAGAGTAGCGCCTGTAGTCAGCTTGAACTCAAAGCTGGTTGTGCCAGGTTAGACCAAATTCATTTGCACATTTTCATAAAATAGATGGAGCTGGGGACTTTGTGAGCTTTGCCAATATCTTTATATAATAATAATGTATTTTTACTATCCACTCGTGTCTTATAACTCAATACAGGTTCTGCAGCATTTGTTGTAATCATATAAAACTGGAAGGTGCTTAGTTTAATATAATACCACTTTCCTATTAGATTATCTTGCTCTGTCTTCCCTCTAAAGTCAGCACTACAATGATGTTATGCATATAGTCCAGAACGTGGATTCTTTCTTGACTAATTAGTTAATATATTTTATAGAAATTTATAGAAAATTTTACTAATTCCAGCTTCTGAACTGTGAATGTTTTCTACTTTTTGTTTTATTTTGTTTTTTTGTTTTTATTAGCTATTTTATGGCATTTCTGATCTATAATAATATGGATAAATAGCTGACCAATTTTATTTATTTATTTATTTATTATCATGACTTAACCTCTGTGACTGAATACACTGAAATGACTGACTTTGTGTCATAGTGCAGAAAGATCGTATGGTTATGTTGTAACCTTGGTTCTCTGCTGTGGGGGTCCTGCAATCCAGAGTGTCTTAAGTAAGTATTCCACCTATCCTGAATAATAGGGGGTGCCAAATCCATGCAGAATAAGAAGATGTCATGCATTCTGTTGCCCTATGGAGTCATTTTTAAAAAAATTATTTTGCTGTTTTGTTAATGACCATGATTAGTTAAATTGTTCAGTTCAGCTGTTTTTTGTATGAATATTGTCCTGCTATCCACTACAGTGGACATCCTCAAATAATATAATTAATTTTTTTGGAAAAGTTTAAATTCTGAGATTTTTACTTTGACCCCAAGGATGTAGAAAAAAAATAAATTTGATGATGTTTATTTTTTTGGGATGCAGGAGGATTAAGAGAAGTTTATGTCTGAGTCAAGGACTGCTAGATGCCCAGGTCTGCAATATAAGTCCAAATCATCACCCTCCACCACTGTGCTTGACAGTTGGCATGTTTGTGTTGATATGCTGTGTTTGTTTTTTGCTAAATGTGGCACTGGGCATTATTGGGGGGGGGGGTGTCTTCAATGTCCACTCCTGGGAAGTTAATACATGTATGTATGTTAATACATACCTGGGGGTGCTCAGTTTTTCACAGTAATGCATAGAGTCCATGACTGGACACATAACTTACTGTATGTAATAGGAAGTGTTACTGTCACCAGTCAAGGAAATAAATATGCTACAAGAATAAACCAGCATTTGAGAAAGCACACTGTTTTGCTTATAGAATTAGGTTAACAACTAAACAACAAAAACTGTAAATGGGGCTAACTACTATCTATTTTAAGCATATGCTTGAAATTCAGTGTCCCCAGTTAGCTGAGTTAGCTAGCTTGAGCATAAATTGCCAAATTTCTAGCTCTGCCCTCTTTCCCAAATTTAGCAACTTCCAGTTAAAAAAAAAAAATCCAGATACTGACAGGGAAAAGTACAAACTTAATACTTTACCATAATAATCCACAAACAAGTGGGTGATGTCATAGTGGCTAAGTTATCTTTCATATACAGTCTGTGTGTTCCACCCACCATATCTCTATCTGTTTGACCTCTGTGATAGTCTTGCAGGATTCATAGACTACATGGTAAGCTTTGTTTTCACACTAACACTTTCTTTCAGATCATTTTAATACGCGGGTTGTAATTGATGCCTGTACATTTGGTCAGTGCTCGGCTAGCTTTTCCTCAGGTTTCCAGTCTTTTATATGCTAACCTTAGCACCTGCAGCTTCATAGTCACATTCATGTGAAGAAAGAAAACATTTTAGATTTGATTGTGCAGTCCGTCCAGCTCAATCATGTTTCTGAACCACAATTTGTGCTAACAGGCAGGCAGTATTTGATATATTAAAAATACTCTTTATGCTGATTATTGGAGAGAATTACTTTGTCATTAAATTTTGTCTCAGTCGACTGCATGAGGAAGGAGCTTAGCTGGAATCAGTGTTGTTCAGCGCCGGCCAAATGGCTTAATATTCCTCACTGTGCAAAACAACTTGGGGAATAGAGATTTTCATAATCTTTGTTGTGTCTCTGATTTTTAATAGTTAAACAACGAGTAAGTACACACACAGAGCACAGAGAGAGATTTCACACTCTGTATATCTCTGTCTGAGGGATGCAGGGTGGTAACCGAGCCACACCAGATCCCAGATACTTATTGATCATCACGTGGATTGTTTCCAGAGAAATACAGCCGCGCTGATGCTAGCTGCAGCCGTGTGCAATGCTCCAAGAGCCTTTCCAGTGACAAGTTTCACCAGGAGCTTGCCATGATTCAGCATGCACCCGGCATTTCTGATGAATTTCTGTGTTGATTCACACAGTGATGATTCATAGCTTTGCATGATAACAAGCCTGGCAAAACAAAAAAACAGCAGTGATGTACTGCAGCAGAGCTGAAGCTGAAGTTTGCAAATGTTTTCATGAGTGGGGCAGAGCTGAAATGAAACCTATTCAAAGAGTGTGTTGGTGAAATTAAATCTCTCACCTAAACGTTTGTGCTCACGATGCTGGTTCGGTGTTTAGCCAGTCGCCATGTGGTCTCCAGCTGTGTGTATTCTTCTACAGAGCAGGGGCAAAAACTATGCCTGGCTTTGACTCAGGGAGACCCCAAATGAGTGTGTGTGTGTGTGTGTAGGTGTATCTAATAGGGGGTAACCCTGACATACTTTGCGACATACTTTAACTTTGTTCTTTTGTTACATTACTTGATTGTTTTCTTTTCAGCTCGTACCCGCTTATCCTCTTTCTCATTACCAAACTTTTCTCTTGTGTGCCCCCCCTCACACACTCATGCGCACCTTGGGGTATTAATAGTTCTGCTAATTGTGCAGAATATTTAGTCTAACGACTGTGTCTACATGAGCAAGAGAGAGAGAGGAGAAAATGGCTCCCAATTAGCTCAACTTTGAAACTTTGGCCACAATTCTCTCTTTTTTTTTTCTCGAAAGTTTCCCCTTGCAGCCCCTAGCTAGGGGTGTGTATGTGTTGGTGTGTGTGTGTGTGTGTGTGTCATGAGCTTGAGGGTCTGGCACTAAGATGGCCAATTAAAACCACTGCCGGCAGCGAAGGACCAATGGGAGCAGGGCGCCAATGCACTTCCCCACCGTCAATGTGGTAACACAAACCAGATGCAGTCGGGCAGTGTGTGTGTGTGTGTGTGTGTGTGTGTGTGTGTGTGTGTGCACGCATGTGTGTGTGTTTGTCTTTGCTAAAGTCTACTGTATGTGTTTTTGCAAATACCTCTTTGCTGATACACAGTTTCTGCTTGTGCATGTAATGAAAATCTTTACCTTTTTGGAAACGGAGCTGCAGAGCTTGCAGTTTTATTTATGTGAGAACCGAAGGGGTGTAACAAAAAGGGTCGGATAACAAAAACATGGCATAGGAAAGAGAGGTATTCCCTCTTTCCTTCCAAAGCTTTCCTAAGAGCACAATAGCTCCTGCCTCGGAAATATCACAAACACATTGGAGCTGTACTCGCTGAGAATCAGTTCTGACGTTCATCGCCAAAAACACATCATCCTCCTTTTATCCCAGCGTGATGGCTTTGAATGGTGATATGTGGAGTGATGCCTTGTTATGGTTTTCTTTTGAGCTTTTCAAAGACTTTTATTTTCTCCTTTTATGCACTTAGATCCTTTTGAAGCTTGAGTGTGAATAAAAGCCCCATTTCTTAAACTTAAATTTTCATATTGCATTTTTTTTTCTTTTTTTTTTTTTTACATATAACATTCATCCACAATATTAAAACATTCTGCTCACTGACAGAATAAAAGACAGACTTAGCCAGTGTGCCATCACCCACCAGTTTATGAAGTCCAAGCCTCGGCTGCTTTTCCACTCAGTCCGGTCCTTATACCGGACCATTTTCAGAGAAATGTTTGTTGTTAACACTCATTCGAGCCTTAAAAAAGGGCACCTAACTCAAGGGACGAAGTGGACTTGTGTCTACACGTAACAGACGACTTGGCAAAGAACCTATTTTAGATAACATATTTCACCAACAAGGTGCAATATGCCAAAAACCTGGCATATTTCAGTATGGTGTGTAGCAGGTCCTTAAAAGAATATTGGAATAAAGTGGACAAAAGAAGAAGGGGCAGACCCGACTATCTACAGCAGATGAGCAGTCCTTAAGAAACAGGAAAAAGAAGAGGGAGAGGTGTGAGGGATGCCAAATTACACAAGACATGGACTGAAAATCAGCAGCAACAGGTCTTATAGAGTGGTGAATCAAAATATGAAACTTTTGGTTCTAATTGTCATCAGTGTGTATCGAAGAGGTCAAAAGAGATTTAAAATGGTGAGTGCAACACGGTGGAGGCTCTGTCGTGATTTGGGGCTGCATTTCACACAGTGGTGTTGCATAAAGGTACCGTCAGATTCACCATGCAGCACCATTCTGACTTCATTATTCCATGTGACAGTGATCCCAAACACACTGCCAATGCGGTAAATGCACGTCAGGATAGAGTAACACAAAGGAACACTATTCCTGAAGACTACTTAAGGAAATGACCAGAAAGCTGCCTCAGAGAGTTCAGGCTGTGCTGAAGAATAAAGGTGGTCATATCAAATTTTGATTTTTCAAGCTTGTTAGGATTTGCCTTATAGACTATATTCCCATGTGTTTGCACACTTTTGTATGGTACTACAAATATTAAATTTAAGCCAAGTTACCTTTTTCCATGGAAAAAATTCCAGTTCAGCATGACTTACCTTAAAAAGGAAAAAAAAAAGCTTTAAAGTTCAGGTGAAATCCATCTAGCTTTTTTTTATTATTATTATGTTCTCTTTATTGGAAAATTAATTAATCTCAAAACACAAGTGTTTGGAAGTGGTGAGAAAGTCTGTAACCACAACTATATAAAAGCATACACAACAAAGAGTTACAGTATCATTTACGATATCACTGCATGCACTTTATTTAAGCGTAATAGATTTTTAAATATCGTGGTTATGATCTGCATGTTGTCACTGTGGCACTTCCTGACTCCTTGGTAATATTACCTTTTCTGTCCGTATCAGCCAAAGCGTGTCAAACATTTAGTAAACATTTTTGACGATCCTTGAAATTTTTACCAAGCCTCAATATTTAGTAGTTCTTGAATTACTTTAGTTTACGATCAAATACTTCCAGTATTAAGTACAAGTCCATCAGGCTCAGGTACTCTCTGTAGCCGGTACTAATTAGCAAATGTCATGTTAAACTAAACTTAAGAACTTATTAAATCTGCAAAACATCAGCCTCTCAGCATTATCATTTTGAGCATGTTATTATGCAGAGATGAGTGTCCTTTAGATCAAAGTAGCTCCGACCTTTATGCCCAACGTTAACTTGTCACTCTCGCTGCACTTTAGATTTATTGAGCATCAGGTGCTTGTGGAAAATGTCTGACATCTCCTTCAGACTTGCAATTTAAACCAACATGGTGTCTGGAGATGCTTTCAGCACTGGGGCACTTTAGGGATGATTAAACACTTACTTACACACACACAGACACACACACACACAGCAGCTGTACACTATATGATGGATCTCAGCATCCCACAGGGTGTATGAAGCTGAAATAAAGTGGATCAATCTGTGCATGTGCAAGTGTCTCTGTGGATGTGTTTGTGCTTTGGTTCTCTCCGTTGGCCACGCAACAGTCCGACTGCAGCTCTCCGGAAAACCGGAGAGCTGTTTCCGATTACTTCCACACAATCCGCAGTGATAATCATGATGTTTGATTGTCTTTTCTTTCAGCGTGTAAGCACAGAGTTTCCCCACAAATAAACCAAAGCCATGCGAGTGAATAGCAGTGAATCCTCTCGGGGCTCGCTTGCTCCGCGCCTGAACCGAGTCACCTCATTTAGAAGCTCTGACCGACTGTGGCACGTTTCAGTCTGTGATCAATGGCCTGGGAGTTATAGGCGGAGGAGGTAGTCAGAGGTGGAGCGCGGGAATGAAGGATGCATGGAAATAAGCAGCGACCTCTCCCACGATAGCTGGGAGAACTTGTGCAGGGAGGATGATGCAGAGAGGGATGGACAGAAAGAGACAGGCGTTGAAACGGAGGGAGAGGGATGAATGGAGACAGAGATGGAAAGTGACAGTCAGACAAAGGGGTGGAGGGACTTCAGATTCGTCGTCCGTCTCTGGATACAAGAACTCATGATCTGTGAGAGCGAGGAAATTGTATTTATTCAGGGTGTTATTGCTTTTGCGTCTGCCTCGTTGGGAATGATGTCCTCCTGTCTTTGTGCAGGCAGTTTCTCTTCACTTTGTGCACCTGTGGAAATGTCTCAAAGTTGCATTGTGACTTTCTCTAAATTCCAGTTTTTCTACTACCAAATGACAGGTGACCATCTGCAGCAGATTAGATATTAATCTCTATGTTTGCCATAATTCCATCACTTTCCATTAGGTTTAGGGACACACATAATCTCAACTCGAGGCTATGTGGTCCTTTCTCCACTGAATGTGTAATCATCATGTGTGTAGAGAAGTTAGTGGGCAGAACGACAACTATGCAGTGTATAATGGCAGCATGGATACATTTTACTCTGCATAAAGAATGTATGAAGAATTTTCGTGACTAAAACCAGTGCAGTAAGGAAGCTCCAACTACAACCATCCTTTATTAAAACAGGACTGCAAAATGCAGGCTTCTATTGTAACAAATGCTTTTTAATTGGTCTCCATGAACTGCATAGTTTCCTGATTGTTTGTTGACCTATATAACAAGATGGCAGCAAGTTGAAAATAAGTTTAAAGACTTTTAATATCCATCCTGGACAGGTCCCATACATAGAGTCTGCCTGCTGCATTTTGTTATTTTGGGACCAAAAGTTACCATATTTAGATGAGGGGGTGGCGTGCTAAGGTATCGGCAATGTGTTATTTTTGTGGTATGGCATGGACATTTTAACGTGGGAGTCTATGAAGATTAACTCCGTCTTGGAGTCGGCCTCAAGTGGCCACTAGAGAAACTGCAGTTTTTGTCACGTCATTTTTTTTAAAATCGGGAGGTTGGCACTTGGTGCCATTCCACGTAGGAAAGTGGTTTCTTAAAGCCTTTTGCGTTTGTAGCCTGACTTATAGACAAAATGCTTTAACTTTGTGATGCGGGAGATGGGATTGTGGGGCTTGGGATCTTCTTACTAATTTGCACATATCCAGTAACGAGGACTGACTGCTGTAGCCCTGCTACCTGGAGGAGCTTACGTTTTGAGCTTAGCTTTCTCAGAAATTGAAACAAGGTCTCCATGGCTTCATTTTTTAGATGATTTTAGAAAAATAAACAAAACAAAATCAACAGAGCTTAACAAAAGATTATGTTCCACCAGCCTCCCATCTTCCTATCACATCAAAGCAGTCTCCTTTCAGCTTAATACCCAGAACAATTTCAGAGTTTCCAACAAACCTGACAGTAAATCCCAAAGCTTTATGGGAATCCTCTGTTAATTAAGATTCACCTTGAGTGAAGTGGATTTTCTTCAGATCCTGGCGTGGCGCTGTGGAAACAAACGCTCACCGAGCGAATGGAACAGAGAGTTTTAGTCTCTAAACAGGCTCCATCCCTGCAGTGGAAGAGCGCTGTGCGCCTCGGGCCCCTGCGGCTTTATACCTGCTGCCTCCACATTGCTGCTCCCAGGTAGCTGCCCACACACATTTACTGCTTTTGTGGAAAAGACAACGAGATGACTCCAGCGATGCAGTGGTGCACGTAAACGGTGGCAGGCAACAGCTTCCATCAAGACTGCCTCGATGTTGCATTGGTCGGGCATGGAACGCGGCTCGTAATTTAATATATTAATAGTGAGGCGGAGGGGCAGATGTGTGCAGATGCCAGCATCCTGGATCATGCCAGCTCGGTTTGAGAAGAAATAAAGCCGTTACCGCGCTGCAGATACACACATGCACATTTCCTTCTTAAAATAGCCGTAGCTATAGTTTTTGTTTGCAGATCAATGCCGTCCGCCTGCTGTTTGCCTCTGCATGAAAAGATTCAGGGATTAAGCCACTACTTCTTTACCAGAAAAAAAGGACTGAAAGAAGGAGAGATGGAGTGCGTGATAGACTGATGGAAAGTCCCAGAGGAGGAAAAAGTAGCCCGGCAGTTTAATAAGAAGCCTGGCTCCAATGCAAATGGGAATTGATTGGTGCTGCTGACGTGTCAGGAGATACTTAACTCTGACAGGAGAAGAGTTTGTGTGTGTGAGTGTGTGGGCACGTATGTGCTTTTGTCTGTTGTCTATTGTATGGTCACCATGTTGTTTCTTTCATCTCCTTTACTTGTCACTTTATGAGCAACCTGCAATTATTATTTTGTCAGTGCTGATGGATTTTTGACACTTTTGCTTGCATACACATATTCCTTTTTTTTTTCTAGCTTCCTCCTTCACTGAGAGCCACCAAGAAAGGATAAGAAGCCTACAAGTGTTATTGTGGGAAACGTAGTGAGCTAGCTTTGTCATCTCATGTTAGCAGAAGTACCTATGGCTCCTGGGGGACCCTGTGTGACATTTAGAAAAGGTGAAGAAGCGGGACCCTGTTGATCGATCTGCTCCGTTGTGCCACTGCAAATAAACAGACATTCCTCCCCTAGGCCAAGACAGAATAGCAATATGGTGCCCCTAGGGCGCCATGTCTGTGAGAAAAGCATTTAAGAAAGCAATTATTCAGGTAAGAGGATATACACAGCTATTACGGTGCACACTAAGGGTCATTTCCATTGACAGAAATTAATGGTGGTAATGAAAATGCCAAAAAGTAATAGCCAATCAAGGTCAAAGCTGTTGTGAACAGTTAACACCAGCATGGCCACTAAATGATTTGTAAAATTCCCTTTTTATGGAACGCCCTCCGTAGATTAACATCCTACAGCTCAGTCAAACCCTGTCATCTCTGCTCCTTGGTTTTTCTTCCTCAAAGCCAAGAGCTCTTTAAAAGTTAACAAAGTGGCCTTCAGCCCTCATTTGCGGACAGATCACTCATTAGGAGCTCCATTAGTGTCTTGTGTTGTGTGATCCCAGTGAATTAGCTGCAATCAAGCCGTCTTACTGATGCTAATCTGAAACAACTGAAAGGGGTTAGCCTAGCTGCTGCCGGCACTCCAATTAAGAGCTGTGTGAGTCACTTAAACAGCCCTAGCTTTCAAAAACTGCAATTCAGAAGACAATTGTTGGGGTGGAAAAGGAACCATGAGAAGTTATTATCATATAAGTAATAAACTCGTAACTTCGGCATTTGTTCCCAGCAGTCAGACATAGTTGCTTTATAACATAAAAGATTGGATGCTAAGGGTCATGTGTAGAGTAACCACTACAGAAAGGGTACAAGAAAGACAATATGGAATAAGTGCGCCTAGATTGTGTCCTTTTATTTCAACAGACAGAAAATTATTGTAGAGCAAAATATGGACAAGAAAACATATGTGACAAAGCTAAAAAGAAAAGAGCTAGCCTGTGAACTGAAGCGGTGTAGAGGTAAACAGCACATTTCCTTCTTCCACTATAATAGTTTTTGGTTAATTATTATATGCTAATTTATCTGCAAAGTTACTGCTTAATTCATTTATAATAAACACAACATTCACATATAGTCTACACATACACTGTGCCTTAAATGTATGGTAAATAAGAAGTACGCTTGAACAAGCAGCTAGTTTGATAGCGTAATAGCAGCTAGCTTGATTGGCCATGTGAGTTGTGATAAAATCTACCTTGGAGCATGTCTAAAACTTGCTACTTAAAATTTTTTAACCTTGTTTGGTGACTCAGTACAAAAACTTGTAATGGCTTTGATTCACATTGATTATGTATGGGACCATTTCTAAGGCCCAGTTTAGCCGATTCCTGGAGTTTCCAATAGTTTCCTGGCAGTCCGTCATTGCATTATTAATTGAGCTTCGTTGGAGCTGGGAGGAACATTTTGTTATCTTTGGACTGGGCCAGATTCATTTTTTCCCCCTGTTTCCAATATGTGCTAAGCTAAGCTAATCAGCTCCTGGCTATGCTTTTGGTGAACAGTTTGCAACCAAAGAAACGCATCAGGTAAACATGAGCCGTGTAGTCAGTCGGTCGGTGACACAGTCGTTTGCTGAAGACAGACATCGTCTATTTGAGTCACTCCATTCAGAGTGCACTGATGAATGACTGAAAGGCCTCTTAAAAAGAAATAGCTCATTGAGAACTTATTATTATCCATTCATTTTCTTCCACTTCTGCAGTTCAGGGTCACGGGTTGGGGGTGCTGGAGCCTATCTCAGGTGCCATGGGGCGAAACACGTTTTCACACCTATGGGCAAATCAGAATCACTAATTAACCTGACCCCACTAACTACAAGTCTTTGGACTGTGGGAGGAAGCCAGAATACCCGGAGAGAACCCACGCAGACACGGGGAGAACATGCAAACTCCACACAGAAAGGCCCCGGCCAGAATGTGGATTCGAACCCAGGACCTTCTTGCTGTGAGGCAGCACAGGCCACTGTGATGCCCCAATTACTATTATTATTATTAATAATAATAGTAATAGTAATAATTTGATCTAATTCAGTTACATTTATATGAAATGGAATTTGAGCTATGTCAGTTTATGTGCCAACTGATGCATAAAATTATATTCATGTTATTTAAGGTAAGCTCAAATATATTTACTTGATCTCTTTAATCAGGAAATTGTTAAAGCAGTTAAAATCATTTTAAGCGATTAATATATAACAGAGAGTATATTTCAAAATCAATCAGGAAGAAAACATTTAAAATGTTTTACTAAATTCAGCAAAAAACAGCAGTCAGGTGACAAATTAATTACTAATATGCTCATTTCCGTACTGTAAAACGACTGAGTGAAAAAAATGTTGCCTTTGGTGAGGATGTTTGGTGTTCAGGAGGACAAAAACACTTCAGCACACACACACATACTTACAAATAAAAGCGTGATCCTACAGTTATCTCTCACTGCTGCAGGACATTAATGGCTATTAGCCAACCGCTGGTATTTACTCAGCACCCATTAGAGCTGATTGTTAGCCTATGTGGCTAATTAGCATTCCCCAGCTGGCTCTTTCACTCTGTTATTAAGGCCCTCTTATCCACCAGGCGCTAGGCTCAGAAATCTATCTGTAATGTGCATCTCTCCCATCTAACTGACTTCCATGTTTAGCTCTGTGGCTATTAGCAGCAGTGCTAATGATCTCTCACACAGGGCTGGAGAATTCATAATTTCAAGGCTGTTTATAATCAAGCTTGATCTCTACCACCGGGCTCAAGAAAACTTCTTGCATTTGGCACGAGCTTTAAAGCTTCACGCAGCCTGAGCCACCTCTGACCGTGGTCAGAGCCACTGTTGTTCACGTCAGCAGGTGCCTCCTTACCCACGTGAAACGCATCAAACAAATGCAAATCAAACAGGTGCCAGACAGTTTTGGATGGTAACATCCAAGCAGAAAATAGATATGTGAGAGAAAACATCTGAATCAAAGTGTTCCATTCAAACACGGCCGAATCAGAAACTCCACGAAGCCACCAGAGGGACCTTCGAACATGACGCAGACCCCATCACGCTGCTGTGTTAAAAGCCAAAACTGAATTCAGAGGAAACATAAGTTGTGACGTAGTCGTACACCATCATGCCCTGCTTCTGCCTTTTCAGATTGTACTGTGACTATTGTTTGGCCAGAGAAAAGCAGATATGCTGTGCTCTGATCGTGCTGTAGATCTCCCGCTCTCGGCGTCTCGCTCCCCTCTTGCTAGTCTCTCTGTTTCTGTGTGATAGGCGCATTGTTTGTCTCATGAGCACCTGGGAAGGCATCGGCAACTTCACGCAGTGCAGCCTGGGTACCCCAGAGTGCTGACTGCTCCTCGTAATTCCCACAGCTTTACTCCCCCGGTTACAGATGAGCCTCAGTTAATGTGCGTGTCATTGCTTTGTGATACGGATGCTTACAAAGGCCAAAAATGGTTGGTTTTGGCATGTTTGTAGCAGAAACAGCAAGTGTGTTTCCCACTGCAGCTTGTTGCACTGTTCTCTACCATAAGTTAAAAATAAATTTTTGATGAAAAATGCAGAAAAAGACTTGTTTTGTTTAGTAGATGCTTTTGTGATGAACAGCTCTGTGCTGTTTCACAATGGGTTGCTTGTGTTTTGCCTTCTGGTGCATGGTTGTAAACCTCTTGTGCTGCCTTGCACCGAGCACCAGCTTAAAATGACAGTCTTTGGATTTTGTGCGTTTGTTTCCTGTTTTATTTTGAAAAGATTTTTCCTTGTTTTACTGCTTGCCTTCCTGCGTTCCCTGCCTGTATTTTTCACCAGCTTCTCTCTTGTATTTTTTTTTCTGCACATTTTCTTCTTTTTTAGAATTTTTTGTGGACCTCCTCTTGTTTCCTGTACTTAGGTTTACCTTCTTAGATTCATGCATTTCATGTAAAGTCCACCTAATAATTTACTTCAGGTTTCTTGCATTTTGGTCCCCTTTATGAATGGCACAGTGTAATCTTTATCTACATGTGTTATGCAGTAACTGTATGAGCACACTTGTTGGCGGCTCAGACTAAAGGATGTTATAAACCTAACACATTAACACGTTTCCTGAGGAGACCACTGCTGTTGGGGAGTGCTATTTCCATGATGAGTGTATTTTGTCTACAGTATTGTTCAGGTCGTTGCCAGGACCCAGTTTCCTGGTTGATCGCTGCATTGTAATGAGATGATCAGTGTTGGTCACTTCCCCTGTCAGTGGTTTTAATGATCTGGTTTATCCCTGTACATCATGTTCCTCTTTAGCTCAGGTGTCACACAGTACGATATCATTTAATTTATCAAAGCTAGATTGATTTGATGAGTGAAGGCAAAGAGCTATTCTGCCACCTGAGATGTTATATGACATACAAGTGAAAAGCTGATACTTAACAATAATCAGATAAATTGTACGCTGACAGCTTCTTAGCTAATCTTTAACACCATTATTGGTTTATTTACCGACATCATGCATTTATCAAACTTTGAAAAATTGGGGATTTCCTTCAACTTTCTTTAACCCATCTCACAAGGTCAACTGCAACTACTTCAGTGGCACAAGGGAGTGAAGACAGGGCTCAGGCTCAGACGCCCACGCACTGGGAGACCAGCAAGGCAGCCAGGGGGAGAGCGATAAACAGCCAGAGCCTGCAGCCAATCAACACACAGACACACACACACACACACACAGAGAAGGCAAAGGCAGCTGTTATTGATCCTTCTATCCGTTCACCTTACTATGAATTTTACTACCTTAGGACTGTGTTTCTGTTGGCTTGAACTGAACTAAACTGTGAGTGACTTTGGGCTTTTAAAGAGGAGTAAAACAGTGTGTGTGTGTGTGTGTGTGTGTAATGGCTTAATCCCAATTATCTTGTTTTTATAATCATTGGAAGTCTTGAGCCACTGGTTTCCCTTCATTATTAAAATCACTTTCTTTATTGAGACATCTAAAAGTTTGAATGTGCCTCTTAAAGTTTTTCACTTGAAACAACTGAGATTACTCAGATTGAACACTGGATTGAAAGTCTGAAAGTATCCCTCTGTATCCCCAAGCAGCAATCTCACCAGGTGTGATGAGCCCAGATATCCCCGCCTCACTTCTCTTTTACTTCCTTCCTTTGCTCTCTCCACTCACTTCAGCCTCTTTCTGTCCATCTTTGAGCAGAGCTGTTGTTTTGAGGCAACCCTCTTGTTTGTTTCCTGTTGTTTGGATTTTCCTCTGTCACTCAATCTTTCCCCAGTTCTCTCTCCATCCATCTTTCTTTACACCCACCCCACCCCCACCACCCCGGGCGCTTGCTGGTGTTCCCTCATTACAGGGGCTTGCCGGTGGCTACTTCCTGCTGCACTTCCCTGTGCGGGCTGCACACGGATTAGATGTGTGTGTGCACGTGTTTATCTTACTGGGTGTGCGCTTGATGTTGTTGTTGTTGCTTGGCTGGCTGGCTGAAAAAAAAGAATAATGGAATATTGCTTCCAGGTTCTTCTGACTGTTTTGGTCATGTGCAAGGAAACGCATTTTAAGGAGAAATGTCTTAAGTGTAAAAGAAGAGCATACAACCCATGAATACAGTATGTGGCTTTATTATTAAATCCCCCCCAAAAAAAAGAAAAGGGGAAAAAAAAGTTTTCCCTTTTCTTAAACTAAGAAGGAAAAACAGCCAATCAAAGCACCGAGCACTGCTTTAAAGACTTGCCATTGGTCAAACATCCAATTTCGAGACACATGATATTCCTGCTGCATCTCTGCATGTGTGTGTTTGTCTAATCACAGCCATATGTGTACACATTCCTGTACTGTACATAACATCAACACACTCACAGCTCGCGATGCCCAAACACAGAGATGCTGACTCCATCGCCATAGAAACCGGATCCTGGCCAATAACTAGAAGCAGCCTTCTCAGGAGTGTAAACATTTTCTTTGTTGTCATGGAGAAATGGATACTGTTTGCATGCCACATCATTTTTTTTCCCCTGATTTTTGCGTGTGCGACCTTCGCCGTGTCGCCTGAGGGTGCACGGGAGTGATCCAGGGAAGGTCTGGGCCTTGGTAGTGTATTAATACCAGCGTAGATTTATGGCACTCACAGCGTGGTGCGCTTTTAGGTGGAGAGATGCTCCACGTGTTCTGGACTGTGGCGGTTGCGGTTTGGAGCTGATGGCTGATGGCTTTGTGTTGGCGTGTAGGTCTGGAGGAGGAGTTATTTAGGGTTGCTCTTCAATAAACTGTTTGTTCTTGCTTGGCGTTTGCCACACGCTTGAACTTTATGATACTGCCACCACAGAGGGAGAAGACATTCAAAAGGAGCTTAAGAGCTCAAAGATTTAAATCTGCTGTTGTTGCATTCACGGGGCCTTCTCGAGGAGGTCGACTTGTTCTCTTCCTCCTTTTTCTTTCTTTCCCTTTCTGATGCCGGCAGGGGCCAACAACAACACAGACCTGAGATTTTTATATAGCTACAGAGAAAGTTTTGAGTCATCCAACACTTAATATCCACAAGGCATTCTCTGAGATTGGCAAAGCTTTTAGAGTCACTGGGGTTTATAGGCTCTTTCTTTCCCTCGCACACAGTCCTTGCCTACCTTGCTCTCCCTTTCTGAGAAGCAGTTGGAGCCTATAGCCATGGCTTATTTGCTTTGTATAATGGGCTGCTCAGTGCCAGAGGATTGGCTTGGCTGGAAGCAGAGACTGGAGGAGAGGAGAAAGTAGAGTCAAGGGAGGGAGACAAAGCAGAGCTTTACTCTGTGAAGACTGCTGTTTCGGGCCTGTGGTTTCCCAGGTCTCTATTGTAACAACTGTATCTGTGTGCGTTAGCATGAAGCAGTGGTCACAGGCAGCAGCCAAGCGGAGATTGAGGGGATACTCGGAGCCCACCAGACATTAAAGCACCCTTGCTGCCCTACTTATTCCGTGCTTTCTGATGGCAAATAAGTGTCTACCTCTGTTGCTAATGTCTTGGGGATGAGAATACACCCTTACATTTGAATTATGGGGAGGAAAAGCTGGTCCCCACTGTAAATATGAGGTTTAAGGCTTGGTTTTTGGTTAAGGTTTGAGTTGAAGCCTGCAGTGGTTACAGTCAAGGTTGGGTAAAGTCTCAGAGGAATGAAGTTAAGTCATTCCTTAGTAACAAAACGAAGTTAAACAGCGTGATTACTGTGTGGGTTTTATTACAGTGCTGTTGTAATACAGCACACATTAGCTGTTAGTGTTGATGCAGTTAGTGCTTCCTTCATATGTCATGTCTGATGCTATGGAAATTTCATACTGATATGGGGTGATTTCATAGCTATTAAAACTGAATTTGATTAGAGTAGGGTTCGGTAGGGGAGACAAAGGCAGCTGCAGGCAGCAGCTTACGATCCTTCAGTAGTTCTACCAAAGCTTGTTTACAGCTCTTAGCTCTTTTAGAGGTTGGTAATCAAAGGCTCTTTCTCCTTCATTTTGGTCTGAGCTGAACTAAAACAATAAAGAGCTGAACTAAATGAACTGGTTCCAGCTTCTCAAATTGGAGCATCTTCTGAGTGTAATCATCTTCTGTAATATAAATCTAAATATCCTTGTATCCCTTCGCAAAGAACGAAAGTGGCACATTGTCGAAACCTGAGGGATTAGCAAAGCATCAGGCGCTTGTTATCATTTTTATGTTTTCCATAAAAATGGTTGCATACAATTAAACTTCCAGGAAAACACCTCAGAATGAGCCTTAGTCCCAATGTAGCTGCTTAGCACCTATATTTAACTGCTCTGGTCTGAGTAAGAGAGCACCCATCTGTAGGTGTATGTGTGTGGCAATGTGCCTACAACCCAAGAACTAAACTTAACATCCCTCTCTCAACATTAGAAATATATTTCAGCACTAAACCTCTCCCTCACCTCTCCTTGGTGTCGGCAGTCTGAGAAATGCCTCCTCGCGATTCGCCGTCTGATCGGCCTCGATCTGCGTCACATGGACATCGCCGCCATCGAAGTCAGAAAGAGACGCTACCGTCCGTGATTCACGGCAGAACATTCAAATGCTCCTTTAATCCTTATTTTGAACATGACAAGAGGAGACAGCCAGAACAAGCTGTTCTGAGCTCCTTTAATAATGTTCAGATGAGAGGAAGCCACAGACGGAAAAATTGGAGCGACAGTGCACATTGTTGCTGGTGCACAGGTGTGAGGAGGACTTCAGGCTTGTCACAGAGAAACCCATTTTATTCAGGATCAGAGTCACAATCTTTGTCAAGTTCAATAAAGGGAATTGTGAAAACTAGTGTAGTAGGAGAGTACGGAGTGCATTGCGACATCCTCTGAAGCAGGAGAAAATTTCAGACTTTGGACAAAACAGTCTTTACTCAAGGTCCATTTACTAGACTTTCAGGAAAGTAGGTCCAGAAAAGAAACCCAGCTCCAAGTAGTAGGGATAATACCGAGTTATCCTCTAATCAACAATATGAGATTTTGGTTTCTATTCAAAGTGTTTTACTGTTTCTTTTCAGGGTCTACATCATTTTTTAAGCTTAAATGTGATTTCCAATTGTTAGAACTGATTGCTAATTAGCTTTTCTGAGCCCTCTAAGTATTTGGACCGTATCTCAACACATGAATATCCTCATTATCCTACTTATGAAAGCTTTCGTGTGTGCTAACTTTTATTGTGTGTGTGTGTGTGTGTGTGTGTGTGTGTGTGTGTGTTCGTGCAGACTACAGTAGCGTGCCTCCGCTAACTTCCCTGCTATTAGCCTATGTTCTGTTCCGGGGCCAGATTAGCTGCATTGATAAAGCTGACCTCCTGTTAATCAAGCTGACTCTGGCACTGCGCTGCATTTTTCTTATATCGTCTTTTCCCCTCTATCTGCATATTTCCAATTCTTGACTTCCACTTTTTTTTTTTTTCCTTGAAGCCTTTATTCTCCTATTCTCTTGCTAGCTGACCTCTAGCTAACCTGTCTGTGCGGTACAAGGTGTGTTTGCTTTTTTTCTCTCTCTGCAGAATTACGGGTCTTTTTGTTTGCATTTGCATTGTTTGCATTTAAATGGATTTCCAAAGGAACTTGTTTGTGTGTGCATGTTTGTGGGCGCGTATTCAATGCTAATTCCACTGAACTGAAGGAGCTGGGGCTCTAAATACATTTGAATAAAATAACAGTGACTGGGTGTAAGAGATAGACTGAAAGAGACAGAGAGAACGAGGGAGCGATTGTGTCAGTGCTTAATTATCGAGAAACTCCAGGGAACTGAAACGCTGCCTGACCGCTTGCCTTGTTTAGCACTTTCGTCCATCACTTAAACTTCCTTGCAGGCCAGATGCGTCCTAAAACTTCTAAGAATATGTTTGGGTGCCAGCCTACAACAGCCCGCTAAGTCAGTTTTGACCATTTGTGGTGAAAGCATACGCTTTGCATTTGTGTGTGTGTGTGTGTGTTTGGGGGGGGGGGTAAAAATCCCTTTAGAGGATTAAAGCTTCACATAGCCTTCAGATCAATTATTCATCGCTCATCTCGATTTCTCTCCCTCAATTTTGGCCTGTTTATTTGCTCGTTCGTCAGCTCTCCGTCTCTCTTCTTTTCAGGGCTGATTTTTTTCCTTCCCTTCCTGTGTGTTTTGACCGAAGACTGTATGTAAAACATTGACGAAGCCCCTGTGATCGTTTTGAAGCCTCAGTGTCACGTTTTATTTGGAGCCACGAGTGACCAAGTTTGAAAGAGTTGGAGTGACATGTTATCGGCTAACTCTACCAAGCTTGTTTAGCGGTGTGCATCGCGTAGACACGTTAACTTCACAAATCAAAACTGAAGCACACACGTCTCAGATGAGTAGTTAAATTAAGGGTTCAGTCACACTAGAGTAAAAATAGGACAGCAACCTCCTTACAACTAGTTGCCTTTTGATTGCATTGAATTTTTCTCACTCGCTGACTGGTTGCAAGTAGTTTTGGCAATCACAAGGCAATTGCACAGGTTTACTGCACATTTATCATAGATAATAAAACTGATAGCAGACTGACTCCATCCTATTGGCATTTTATCACCATCTTGACACACCAAAATCGCTTTGAACAGGAAGTGACTGAGTGGTCGCAGACCTGGTCTTTGAACCATTTCAACAGCAATGAGACCGCAAATTCATTGCACGCGGTTGCAGTAATTTTCATTGTACCGTAGTCTCCACCCACTGTTTTCCCTATGGGGACTGCTGCATATCTACATAGCAAGCCGTGTTCTATGAACTGAGGTCCAGTGACTCGACTTAGCAAAGGTAAAGCCAAATGACTACATTTTAAAGGGTGAGTTATGAAGTAGTAAATTAGCTACAGAGAGCACATTATTGCTTTTTAAACATACAGTTCCAGTCAAAGGTTTGGTGTCCAAACATTTTACCGGTACTGTTTTTTTTCTGCTGTAAATCTGTGCATTTTAACATGAAAGTCTATAGAGAAAGATTTGACTTTGAGGCCAGCCTCAAGTGGGGACTCGAGAAACTACAGCACGTGGCTGGATGGGTTCTGCTTTGTTTCGACTCACCAAGGACTGGACATGAGTAAAGACACAAGTGTTTGTGTGCGCTCTGCTTGCTGTAGGAGGTCACCGGCCAAATTTATCTACTTTTTGTGTGTGTGTACTTTCTGCCCTCCTGGGTTGCTAAAGGTCTTGCTTGCACTCATACAAATACTCATGCACTCACACCAGCCAGTGCATCTCTGTCAATTACAATGACCAATATGGTGCTGTGTCCTATCTGACAGACACACATCTGTTTGTCCAGAGTCCTGAGGCCACTTCCTGGCCACAGGTGTTTTTGTCTGTGTGTGTGTGTCTTTGCTGTTCTTTAATCAAGCCATAATCTTTACCTAATCTTTAACTTTTAGTTATCTAATCTTATGAAGAAGCTATCCATAGAGCTAGAAAAATATAAAAAGTTCCTGTGAATTATTTTTGTAGCGGTTTCCTGAGAAAACCTTTGTATGATGAAAGATCTTGGACACACTGGTTGGAAGTCTGCTCACAAAACCTGCAGTATAGGGTTTCTGTCCAGTTGGCGCTTTTCTGTGAGGAGATTGGGCGTTGTGCCCATGCTTGTTAGGTTAATTGGTGATTCTAAATTGCTTATAGGTGTGAATCTAAAAGCGAGTGGTTGTCTATATCTCTGTGATGGACTGGCAAACTGTCCAGGATACGCCCTGCCTCTCGCCTCACGACAGCTGGGAAGTGCTCCAAAGAAGATACTTTAGTAAAAACTCATTTAAAACTGCTGTCACTCCAGTTTAGGGCTCATTCTAATCATCCATAAATGCTTTCTGGCAGTGGGTGGATTTCTTCCAGTCGCCTGGAAGATTCTAAGACACCGATGATTTAAACTATATTGCTTTTACCTTGTGTTCACTCACACTGGCGAACACAATAGCGTAATCCCTCTGCATCACTGCAAGCGTGAAAAGCAAAGTGGCGTAATCGCCGCTGACGATGGCAATTACACTCGGTATTAGAGATTCCCTGTTACATAAGTGGCACGGAAGAGGTTACTCAGCCTTTGGATAACTGCTGGTTTGGCAGTCTCAGACGTGTGCAAAGAAGCCTTTGACCGAGCAAATAATGGACATCATAAAACTATACTGCAAAAATTAGCATATGTCAAGGAGGAGTACGAGCTACTGTACCAGCATGAGATGTACTGTAGTACAGTATCGTCTTTCCTCCTGTCTGCTCCCTGATTATAGTGAAGAAACTGATATTTCCTTCCATTGCGTCACCAAGGCAGCTGCTATAGTAGTGTAAGATCTCTCTCCCACTCTCCTTTTATTCTCTCTTTCTTTCTTGTCTCTAAATATATATATTTGCTTACTTTTATTTACCAGAATAGATGTTTTTCTCCATTGTGTGGTAGCTCTGACCTCCTGCGCGTGAACGGCAACTCTGGTCATGCCATGCGTATTTTCCCCACCCCATTCACAGGGATTTTCAAGCGGATCACCTGTAAATAAACTTACACGACGAAGCAAGAATCCAGCCTTAGTAGATCGTTAAGGATAAAAAGAAAAAGAGGGTAGTTCGTGTTCTGGACGGTAGTTGAAGATGTTGCTGTGGCTTTCCAGCACCACCCTCAAAGTTCTGCTCTGTAGCCTGCGACAGCTCTGCCCATCGCCTGAGCTACAGATACCACAGCAATAGAGATGTGACTTCACAATACTTCCCAATGAAAGCCCGCGTTGCTAGGCAACTCGTAGTCCGCAGTGGCAAGATACAGGGGTGTTTCCTGGCTGATGAGAGTTTTATATGTGTGTGTGTGTGTGTGTGTGTAGGAACTGCTTGTGCTGTGAGCTTAATAGAAACCCTATACTCCTGCATTTTCAATGTAAAACTCAGATGCAAAAGCACAAAGTAAGCGGCTGACTGCAGCTTAAATGATGCCGCATATCCACAAGGGGACGTATTAGGAGACAAACTGGTTTTTGCTGTGGATCTTAACAAGGCGACTAGATGGTGAAGTCAGCCTTTTCTTTCACCACTCTCACGTCAAAATTGGGTCTCCATTGTCTCAGTATAATAGTCGGTGTTTTGTATGCATCCACATTCGTGAGCAAGGAGCTTTAAACAAAGTTGCAGCCTATTTAAATGGACAGGCATATCGGAGCGAGGGATTCATTTATCAATAATGTAAGCTGCTAAAAGTTTAATGTTGTTTGCTGTCACCCATATCCCCTCTTGAGAAATCGTTTGGTCAGCTATCAAGCCCCCAACTCTCTCCTGCGCACACAAATGATTGTTGAGGCGCCGTGGCAAAATGCTTTGTAAGGACAGTAAACTGATACGTTTGGCTCGCTCTCTTCCTTCTTCTTCCGTCGCCTTTCACTTTTTCACATTTGTTACTCTTTTTCCTTCCTGTCGTCTCTCTTTCTCCCCCACATGCATTTTCTGTTATATCCCCCCTACCCTCCCCGTTCCTCTCCCATCCATCCTCCCCGCTCAGCTCTTTTTCAACCCACCTTTAATATGGTAGGCACTGATGCAGCCGGTGCAACAATATGCCGGTATTTCCTTCAGCCTCCTAACTCTCTGACTCCTGACTCAGGCTACCGATAAGGTTTGTCAGCAAGCGGTTGGGATACACTAGCAGGATTTTCCACAACCTGAGCCAAGACACTGCTTAGTAACACAGCAGCCATTCGCTAAGAGTCATACCTGAAGCAACATATTTACAAGCACAGTACTCATTTTAACTAATAACTCAGTGAACACGTTGACAACATTTAGCACGGCAAAGAATTTCTGTGGTTTTTGGCTTCACATGATTTTTTTTTCTTCACAGGTCCTTCAGCATCAAATGAATCCAGTTACTCATTACTGAGGCAGGTTGTTAATTAACTTTCCCCACCTGCAGCCTGATCTCAGGGACATATTTCTGATGACCCCAGCCTCTTAAAAGGGCAGCGCTGACAGCCTGAACACTTCACACTGGAAGTCTAAAACATTTATAATACGCCATTAGATTTAGGAAGGTTTTGGGGTTTGGGTTAAAATGATCTCAGCACAACAGCAAACAGACATGTGCCCCGCTGCCAGAGACCAACACATTACACACCACTGCCAAAGGGCAGCTTGTGCATCATTGTGGCACATCACCAGCTTTGACAAAACGTTACAATCCAAATGGTTCATGGTGGGCACAAACATTCCTATACAGGAGGTGGAAAGCTGTTTTGAATCAGACACAGTAGTTGGCCACTGTAGGGAAAATTCCAGCCTCCCTTTATATAGATGACCCTCTTGTGTAATTTCTCCTCTAAGTTGAATGAATGAAGCTGCAAATTTCGCCTGAATCGCTGCTAGCCTGCGGTCCATATTTTGTTTCGTTTGTGGTTGCAGGTTGGTTAGATTTCAGCAGCAAATATGTGCTTGGTAGTGGCTACCAAATTACCGAGCCATCTTAGTGCCTAATCTTTTCTAAACCTTAAACATAATGGTGGCAAATTCAAGAATGCTCTCCAAAGCACCTGTCCTGGCTCATCTGCATTAGGTCTCAGCGACACAGGCCTACAGACTGGTTGGCAACCTCCGGTCACCGGGACTGGCTGAGGAGAGGTTGCTGGAGGCTGCTGGCTTAAGCCCGATGAATTTAGTCATAAAGAAGGTGCTGCACCAAAAACCTCATGATTTCGTTGGGCGCTAGTGGATTGGCAAACTCCAGGCAACCATGGCAACCTAATGAGCAAACCAATCACAAGGTTTTCAGTGCAGCACCTCTTTGTGACCAATTTCAGATTAGCAACCTTCAGCAACCACTCGCAGCTGGTCAGATTATACATTTTCCCCTCGCAACAGGTGGTTGTGAGCTGGTTGTCGACTGGTCTGTAGGCCTGTGTGAGTGTTCTTGGTGGATTACTGGACCACTACTACTTGCTTTTCTCAGTGTGGAAACCATAACCTCACATTTTCATAGAGAACAAAGGTTCTACAGAAACACTTTACTATTCCTTTGCTCAAATTCGGAGCAAGAAGACAGCCAAAGAGCTGTCATCTATTTTCCTGATGAAGTGGCATTTTTCATGTGGATCATGCAAACAACGACAAATAAATATGGATGTAGAAACGCACACATATCCATGAGCACACATGCACACATTTATGCCCAATGACAGTGATGGATTGCGCATTACAAAAGGCTGCAGCAGTCACCCTCAATATTTCATGAACATCCTTTCACTTTCAGTTTCTTTTTTTTTCTTTTTCTTTTTTATTCTGGCATGATCAGCACTCTTTCTCCAAAAAAAGGTTTTATTTTTGTCAGTCTCCTCCCAGAAAATAGCTGGGGCAAGGCAGTGCAGACAGAAAAATGAAAGGGGAGAGAAAAGAAAGTGATTATAGAGGGAAAAAAAAAGGCTTTGAAGGATTTGGAGAAGGGGGGGGATTGATGGAAGACAAGCAGTAAAGGTGAGACAGCAGCAGTGGCTGTCTCTGAACACAGATAAACCTCGCTTTTCACCCTCAGCTACCTTCCTTCCTGTTTTGCACACCTTCACGTGGAGTGGCTATGCTTTGTAAAGTTTACTGTTGGAGGAAAAGGCATTGCACTCCTGAGGAAACAAAGACATAAAGAAGGTTGGTTGTCATGAGTGGTAAAGGGGGAAATGGTTCGTAATACAGCGGGGCCACTGAAGAGAAGTGGATTTTAATGTCAGCCTCTCTCTTCACAGTGGCCATTTTATAATCCTCTCCCCGGCGATTTCCTGTCTTCAGACATGAAAAGTTTTGATTTCCTTTTCTCTTCCCAACTAAGTCTTGGGTGAATTTAAACTTTTAGATTTGTAGAGTTCACGGGTTCATGCATTTAAGGTTGTTCCAATCTGAGACTTTTCTACAGAGAAAAACCTTCTTTTATAAACAGTATGCTCTGCAGGAGGAGGAGATCGGGGTGGCTGGAGAGATCAACAAAGCTTCTGACATTAACATGAGAATGACAACTACCATCAGGTAGTGACACTGATCCTAGCCAAATGCAAAACGAGTGATGAAGCAGCCAGGAAGGATGAGCGTGGAAGAAAAAAATGTGAGTGTCCTCCACCTGTAAAACCATTCATGTTTGGGGGTTGCCCCCTCTAGTGCACCTGTTGTTAATTAAATTAACTCCAAAGCAGCTGAAAATGATTAACAACCCCCTCTGATACTTATCGATATCTCAGAGGTTCAACTGAATTGATGCTAATCTGATTAAAAAGTGTTCCTTTAATTTTTCTGAGCAGTGTATTTTTAAAACTGTGATTTGGAATGGTCTTAGAAGGCACTGACAAATTTATGCTGCCCTGTGAAGTGAATATACGTTTTCAAGATTGGCATTTACAGCGAACTGTTTGCTTATCATCAAATGTTCAATCCAAGAAGTCAACAAAGGGTGACGAGAAATGCCTTAGTACTAGAATAACTTAGATTAAATTCACTTGAGCGCTCACGGGGGAAAACTCATCAATACCAAGATTTTCATGATCAGGTTTGGGGTCCCAGGAAATTAATCAGCTTTTGTCCAGCTGCTGGTTTCCCCTGTCTTTGTAACCTTTAGATTGGCATTAATCAGGGCTTAAAAGCTCACGTTTGCCTTCAGGAATCCTTGGCATATAAGAGTTGATTAATTTGCCTCTGTTTCATGATACTGGTCATGTCAGTAATAATGACTGCACCCTTGGTATTATTTCCTGTAGTCTCTTGCAGATGGTAGACTCCTTATTTCTTTTCAGCTCCTTGATCTTCTAAGTAAGCCTAAATCTAAGCTTATTTCACAGCAGTGCCTTCTTTTCTCACCTGACCCCTTTCTCCTTCTCATGTTCACCTACCTGGACGCAGACTTAACCTTCCTCTTCCTCCTTTTCCCTTTCTCCTGCTGTTTCCATCCGGACTGCCGTCTCCTGCACGTCTCACTGAAAGCTTTCGGTAAAGGAACATATACCCACGTTCAGCTGAATGCCACTGCGTTGCCCTCGGTCTCCCAGCTGCTCGCTGCGCCGAACACCTTGCTGATGTTGGGCTTGGCCTTTGGCGTATTTGAACTTCAGGGAAGAGTGAGTTTTAATCAAGACGATGTGCCTTTTCACATCCTCTTTCAGAATCCTCTTGACTTTGATCTGAATTCCTTTCAGGGAGAGTTGTACAACCTCAATTTCTGTCCTTTCTTCTTGCCTCACCCACCCATAGGTGGAGTGAGGTTATGTTTTCGGAAGAAGATGGATGATTATTTTATGCATTACTCAAGCTACTTTTTAGCTATTTAATTTAATTTCTTTACAGACTACTAGGCATACCTGTCAAGTTTTGTATTTAAAAATACGGGAAATTTTCAGCAATGGCGTCATCGCCTAATTTGCATAAATGGTCATTTGCATGTAGTTGCAGTCGAGGCTGTAGGAAGAGACATCTTTGGAAGACAAAAGTGAAGAAAAAAACACTGTAAACATGTTTAGATCTACAAATGAACTTTATGAAATAACTTAATAACTTAAACATTAACGTCTTACATAACTTAAATTTGACGAAAACACTGGGGTGCGACTGCTAGCTACATTCAACCCTCCTCCTTTATCTGGGCCACTGTTGCCAACTTGTGTCAGAAAACTCGCTGTCGCCTGTCTCAAAGGTTGATAAAGGCCGAAACGAGGACCGGGGATGAGGGCGGAGGGAGCTGGTAGGCAGGCTCGGTGTTTAAGTGAGGTCCGGGGGTTGGAGGGTGGAGGCGAAATGAGGTCTGGGCGATGCCAAAGTGTACGAAGGGATGCAGTAAGAAGTCTTTATGCACACAAAACACGGCGACAGCGGATTATTTCGCTGTCGCTAGTTGCTTTTTGGGGAAAAATAAAGTCATTACGGGGGTTTGAAAAGCCGCTAAGTTGGCGACGCTGAGCCCAGCCGAGGTCCAGTTGTTTTTCTGGGTTTGATTCCGCTGTCGGCACTAGCCTCGCGAGAACTGCCTCCCAGGCTACTGCAGGCAGCAGGTCTCGCGAGGCTAGTGACAGAATTCAGTTTGGAGCAGCATAGGAATACTTTTTAAAAAATCATTATATTAAAATACGGGAAAATAAAAATACGGGAAGACGGTGGGACAGAGGGGTAAAATGCGGGAGTTTACTGGCAAAAACGGGAGACTTGACAGGTATGCTTCTCTATTTTGTTCAGTCCCATCTTTGCAAGACCAGGAAAGTTAGGATTTTTTTCCTGTCAGGACCACTTTAGTCCACATTGGATTGTTATTCCATCCGAAAGCATTTAGATGTGGCAGTGTGGCTATGTTCTGGGACCCCTCCACACTTTTTCGTGCATATGTGAAAGTTTAAGGCAGGGTGGCTCATATCTTTGTCCTACCATGCATTTACATTTAACACTTAAAGGCACAAACCCCTCACAGAACGGGATTAGGCATCATTGATAACATACATGACACTGATGAAATCAGAAATATTAAATAGCATGGGATGTGGAATGGAGGTGGGTTGCAAAGATGATGTGTGTTAATGCTGGTTGAGTTTGACTCCATGGCCTACCAAATCTACTTGCATGTACTATTTTTATTCTCTTAGCCAATAAACATCAAGTCCTCCCATTATTTTACCTTTAAACTGCTTAAAATGTATTAATGTCAGCCTATCATTATCATGTGTGTTGTGTTCTGGCTTTTCCATAGCTTTTCATCAAAGTTACATCATATCCATTGCTGGATATATTAAAATCCAAAACTGGTTGTCTCATTTTTACATTTTCAATCGGGGAAAACATGCAAATTAATATGAAAACATTGACATTAGTGATCTCAGTCTATCCTGCTTTTGTATCTCAGTATATTTAAGTTGTGATATTACATATGCATCCTTTATTATATAGCTTTTTCACCCAAGTTTACATGCAGGGAGGTGGTATTTCACCAGCCTAAAAGAGACGTAGATTTGGAGCAGGAGTGTATGACGAGCCAAGGCCAAACAGCATGCGTGGAGATGGGCAAAGAAGAGATGGATGCAGAATCACGTCCTGTGTGAGTTATAGTAAACACAATGAATAATATCTATTCAGAGAGTCTCGTCTATATTGATTGCTCTCGGAGTGTGTGTGCACCTCATCTCATCCTGCTGAGGATTCATTTCCCCACTCTCATGAAAGAAATAAGAGCTGGAAGAACTTGATGAGATAGTAGAAACTTTTCTTCTTTTTTTTTTTTTACAGCAAACTTTGCTCTTTTGAATTTTTCTAACATATTTCTGCTCTGGTTTTCTAGAAGCTCTCACTCACTCTCACACACACACACACACACACACACACAAACCATAAAACCGTGCACGCTGAGTTTGCATGTGCAAGAAAGAAGAAAGGCTTTGAAGAGCCCACGAGAGCAGAATACTTGGTGTTGATGAGTCTGATAGTGTTGCATCTCAGATAAAAACTATTGTTGTGTGTTTTTGTGTGTGCCTGTGGTGCAGAGCATGTGTGCTCCTTGCTTTCAGAGTTTTGACAGAGCATATCCCTGTGTATCTTTCCTCTAATTGAATCCATCCCTCAGGGTGTCACCGCTTGTTTATATGCTGACACCATGAAGGTGTGCATGTATGTGTGTTCATATACACACACACACGCACATTCTGCCTTATTGTTTAATTATAGCCCACCAGCTGGAGAGACAGAGGAAGAGAATGAGGGCATAAGAGGAAGAGATATTGATTAAATTAGTCAGATTATTCATATTTAATGTTTTTCTCAGTCTCTATCTCACTACATAAGCCCCCTCCTCTGCCTTTTCTTTATGCCTCTGTTATTAAACCCTCTTCATTCTTTTGTAAGACCTCTAGTCAACAATATACCTGTCTGCCCTTTACATATTCACCTTTAAAAAGGTTTCCTTGAATTTTAACTCGTTATTCAATATAAAATCTATTTTCTTCATAGTTCTTTGTCAAGCACCTATAAAGTAGCCACTTAAAGCACTGAATACATTTAAAGACTTTATACATGTTTCATTTATTTTTTGACTTATAGTCTATGATATTAATAGTGGGCTGTGTGGCAACAAGCTGTGTACGGAGTATAATGGCAAACTCTAATACGCAGAGTATGTAGGCTAGCTGTAGCAGTGACTCAGAAATATGACAGAAGCATTTGTTTTAAACTCGCTAACGTTAGCTACTGTCAGATACCAAAAGCCGCTGGCTGTGGCAGACCAAGGCTAGCTACGGACAAACATTTCTGAGCACTCACAGAACAGGTGAGTCGCCCCCTGGAGGCTTAGTCAGCAGACTAGCCAGTGAGAGCTAGCCTATTCTTCCTTAACTCCAGAGGAAAGGCTGCTAACTGGGTATGTTAGCATGGTCTGCCTGATATTTACCTGTAGGTCATGTAGCAGAGAGTGACCCATTAACTTTAGCTTCTTGCTCAATAGGCTGAAAGAAGCCGCTCTTTTGAGCTACAGAGTTGGATCATAATCATTCATCAGGTTATTATTAGGACTGACTCCTTTAACTTATAGTTAAGAGAACCATTAAACATTACATAAGTGTGAAGCTAGTCTTTTAATGATAACACAAAATCCAGTAACTTTGCACCACATTTTTTTGTCTGTCTTCTTTTAATGGTCTCAGTTTATGTTTGTTGGTTTCTTAACAGACGTATACACATAAAGAGATCGACGGTGATGTGGTGACTAGAGTCCCTAAACTTGGCGACATAGCGGGTAAAATAACTGTTAGAGGCGAGCGATTGAAGCAACTACCAACTGAAATGGACAACGCTGTTGACTGAGACAGGGCGACAAATGCTCCAGGGGTTTAACCGTGTAACCACATCCTGTCGGTCTAGTGACCAGCTGTCAGGTACAAATCCATGCGTAAAGGTAGTCTGCTTATCACTCATTCTGTTACAGCTTCGCTGTCAGTCTTTCGGTTTGTCCAACTCTCTGAAGCTCAGTCTGCCTGTGTATTGATTTAACTGCAGCCTTAGTAAATAACAGATCATGTGAAGGCTCCATTGAACCATGTTACCCACAGCACTAGCCACTAAAGATCAATAAAAACATCCACCCACTGATTTGTAGCTACTGTAGAGCCCTTTTTTCTGTTCTTCCTCTGAATGCATTATTTCTAACAACCAGCTAAAGGGAACATCAGATATCTTGTCCAAGGTCTTGGGCCTCTATCTTTTAATCTTCAGCCTACAAAAGTGTTGCTAGTACTGAAAGGTCTTATTCTTCTTCTTTGCAAAGTTCTTATTCTTTAGAAGAAACCATCATGCCGAGAGGTAAAAGGGTCAGAGGGAGGCTGACTGTCACATAGTGATTCTGCAGAGAACTATGGTAGACCTGTCTCTCTTTGTACTATACTGTACATGCATACGAACTGCATGCTGTACTCTGTTTTATGTTCTGTGGCAGTGTACTTTCACTTCCTTTTATGACTCCCAAAGGTTTTCTTGCTGACCTACCTAGAATAAGCAAATTTCCTTAATGAGGACAACTTCTGATTTAATTATGTTACTGACAGCAGTGCGTTCTACAGGTCTGGAATCCACTTGTAGTAAGCAAGCAAAGTTTGGTTTTCTAAATACAGAAGAAGCCAATTAATACACATTATTAATACACATATTTAAAATCCTCCAGCATTATTGTTCTGTTAAACATTTTTGGGAAAAATGTATTCTTTGTTTGTTAGACTATTCTTGCATGAGTAGGGCTCAATTTGTATCAGCTGGAAGAAAACAAAGGTTCATCAGGGTCTTGTTTGAGACCCCTACATTAACAAATTAGCTTACAGCAACACAGTGTGATTAGCAATAGCTCTATCATGTTTCTGCTGTGTTGGGTGCTCCTATTGTGGGTATTCTGTAGTCATTCCAGTGGCAGCATTAGTTTTTTTATTTAGTCCTGTGCTTCTCGAAGTTTTGAAGCCTTTAATGCAAATTTAAGGGGCTAGGGTATGGCTGAGGGCAACACAGATTGAATGCCAGCCATCTAATAAAATAAAAGTTTATTAAACGTTTAGCTGCCGGAGAGCACTGGAGAACCTGCAGAGAGGTGGATAGATTCCTAAGATTGCACACGTGTAATAGGGAGTGTAGTTAGAAATAGTCCACTGGTGTAATAGTCAAGCCTTCGGTGGACTGAGTGAGTTGGTTTAGGTTTGTGTTTGATGCTAATTTTAGTTCATGTACCTGTTGAACAACACATCATTCCCCTATTTCCTGCTTCTGGAACAGTTCTGTTTGATATCATGCTAACTTAGTGGCCAGTGGGACAGAAAAAGTTCTAGCTAGTTTTGTCTGGTGATGGAGCTCAGTGATGACATGTAAATCTGCAGCACTGCACCGATGATGGTTTTCTCTGATGAAGGCTGATAATACGGTCGCGTTTAAACAAACAAGCCCATAGAGCTCGTTATTTTTAATTAGCCCCGCCTTCTTCTTCCTTAATGGCAAAGGCACGCTGGCGCTGCCACAGCGTCGACTGCAGTTTGCGCTCCTTAAAACTTTTAGTGCGACTGTTCTCAAAGTCGAGGCCCTTGTGGCTGAGTTTTGTTCCCTGTTTAATGATCCTGCTCTATGTACTGACTGATCTTTTTAATTGCATCCCTTTGGACTCTGGATTTTGTGCATTCTCCAGTGTGTGACATAATCAGGCGCTGCCCTCCAGATGCAACTATCATTATCCAAGTGATGTTACTGAGGTTTCCTTTGGACGCAGACTTAAATATCCCTCCAGCCTGTTCAGGACAGTTGGAAACAACCACAGAGTATCATATTCCTGAAGGATTCTGGATAGCACAGGTAATGCTTAGTGTCAGTTAATGGAAGCAGTGAATATTCTCCACCCGTCTGTCTGATATTGGTCTGCTGAATGTTCAGTACTGATGCTGAACTAGACTGGCACTTATATAGCACCTTTCTATAGTCTCATTCACCCAATTACATACATATTTATAGAGCACGTTTATTTATACCTAATCACTTTTATCTAATGTTTGCACACACACACACACACACATGCTCTGATGGATACGCTGGGGGCAACTCAGGGTTCAGTATCTTGCCCAAGGATCCATCAGCACATGGCCTGCACTCCTTGCAAGAAAGGTGTCCTGTTATATAGATGTCTATGGTAAAACCTAAAATATCTTCACTAAACATTTTACTGATGAGTTTATGGTCTCAATCTGGAGTTCTGAGTCCTAGTGAATACAGCATGGCTCCTATTTTGGAAATTATGGCCACAGTCAAGAAGGATGAATTAAGGTATGCTTTAGGATGGCCCTGCCAGATGATTGACACATTGCCGCTGTAGTACAATATACAGTGTTCCTTGTTTTAGTCAGATCCATGTTTGATAGTGCTTAGGTCAAAATAGAGATTAATTGCAGCAGGGTACATTTTGGTCTCGTTTTGGTGACCATGTGAACTCACGGCCTTTCGCTCTTCACCCTTGAAGGTGGACGGAGAAGTCCAGTTTTGACGAGCGGTTTTCTGAGTAACCGCAATCTGTCTGTTAGCTCAAACAAGCGTGGCTGGACTCCTCTTTCATCAACAAGGAGTTTTTGTCCTGGAAATCAGCAGCTTCCAAATTTCTCGAACCACCAACAACCATGCCAATTAAAGTTTGCTTGGATATTGAACGGACCTGATGAATTTGGTGACCCCCGTTTTCTTTACTCTAGTGGTGCTAGAATTCCAGACTCTTCCGCTGAGATATTTGAGAATGTTTTCATCTGTGTGTAAAGCAGTCAGGCCAGTTGAGGCTTATTTGGACCAGCACAAAAGACGACAGTCTAAAACTCCGTGTTTCGCCAGCGCCGTCTGTCCTTGCTTTTCTGTGGAGATGGGCCGCGCTCGCCTAACTTCATAATGGGACAGTGGGATGAATGAGCAAGTGGCGACTAATGTGATAAAAGACGGACAGGTCATTCGTTCTCACGGCCTGCATGCACACTTTTACACGCACAAGCACACACACACACACACACACACACACCCCTCCATTCACATGTGTAAAATGCCGTTTCCCTTTGAGCTCACACTCGGACACACACAGATGACAAACTGTCTTTTTCTTTCTAACATTGTTAGCCAGTGTGATGTGGTGTGTGTGTGTGTGTGTGTGTTTATTGAAACAGCATTGCCCTAATCTGTGTTTAGTCTCATCATTGATTGGTGTCACATTGCTCTAGCTGGCATTTAGCCTAACCACATTAGGCTTGCCCACTTCGACCCCACAGTCAATAAAATTCATGCGCCATGCATCAAGATGTCTTCACGTTCACTAGCTCTAGACTTCATCCTCCTTTCATTGAGCCTTCCAGTCTTCCACCATTTGCCTTTGTCGCCTTTTGTTATGCCTCAGATAATCTCTTTAAAGTGCCTATCCGCCTCCCTCGGTAACACTATGAACATTTTCCAACATGGCTTCCTAACGGAGCAATGACTGTCACTTTATAGAGTCACAAGTGGGCTTTCCTGTTTCGCAGATTCCCCCTCGGCGGCTCTGCGTCTCAAAAACAGTTTTTGATATAAAGAGATAAACGTGCATCACTTTGTCAGATGAGCTCGGGGTAATGAGGTCACTGGAGAAAGCCTAGAGAAATGCATACTATCCTGGTTTCTGCTGACTGTCACTGCGAGCTGCTGTCGTCTCTCTGTGTGTGTTCCTTAACTATTGCTCTGCACGTGGTTCGAGCGAGCGTCCATGCTGGTGATCCTGCTGAACTGTGTGACACTGGGCATGTTTCATCCCTGTGAAGATATCAACTGTGACTCTGAGAGGTGCAAGATCTTACAGGTGAGGCCGCTACTGGTTTGATATGAAATGTCTTAAATGTGTTTTTTTTTCCCCCTCCATTTTATCCAATATCAAATGGAAAGGCAGGAATGTCATACGCTCTTCTATGAGTGGTAACATGCTTGTAATAAAGTGTCCTGATATGTGCAAAGACTGTAATAGTGGAGAAAATGATCTTCACTTCCAGCATTCCCGTATGCAGCTGCCTACTAAAAGTGAATAATTGTCATGTTTAGTTTTAAACTTGCTTTTACATATTGTGCGTCAGTGTGTTTGCATAAGTGCGGAGACTGAGATGTGGAAGGTGCTGCAGCTGTTTAATGCAAAATGAATCATTTTGGAGTCAACTTTATGAGTTGGAGGGTGGACAGAAGCTGAATCCAGTCTTATATGCGTTTGTTGATGTTATTTATATATCACACATGTTCTGCACCGTTCATGACAACTAGAATGCATTTTTTTAAGTTTATTTTTTAATGCGTTTTTCATTTTTCAGTGGTGGGGGTGGGTGGGTGATGTTTTTGGTAGCCAAATCTTGCAGTAAAATTAATATCGCTGGAAATTACTGATGCATGTTGCTAATCGTGCTAGCTATTCAGGGCAAGCATCAGCTGTTAACTCCTCAGCTCAACTATCTTATCTAAATCTGGTGATGGTTAAGCAGTGCTGGTTATGGTTACCTTATTTACAAATGTTTTGCAGACTTTTCAGGAATGAAAAACTTGTGGAAATGCACAGAATTATCCCCATATACACAAACCCACCTTCCAGTCACCTGTTCAGTTGGTATAAAGATGGACACAGCCAGTGGTTTAAGTGGGATTTGGCAGGTGGGGAACCCTAACTCTTGAGTGTAGTGGTGCAGCGTGGGGAAAGAGGTTGCTTTGAAATGACATGTTTTTGAGTTCCTGTAGTTTTGGATGAAAGTCCTTAGCACAGTATTTTCATACGACTCCTGAATAATACAAATGAGTCAGTTAGTTTTTCAGAGGAGCATAATTTTACAACACATCCAATATCTAATTTAAAAACTCTAAAATGAACGAAAACCATACAAGGATAACTTCCCAGCATCCAGTACTAGATGCTGAGTACTGCAACTTTATTTACATCTGCACCACGAGCGCATCGCAGGGATGAGAAAAAGGACGTGCTGACTGGTGTGCTGAACTTTGTTGCCATCACTGGAAGCAAAACCAGGCATCAACGCACAAAAAAACAAACTCATTTGCAGGTTAATATGCATTAACCTGCTTATTAGATTCATTTTCACTCAATAAATAAAGATACTGGAATGCCCTTCTGTAACACTAGTAAGCATGATGAATTAGTCCTAAGTATGAGGCTAAGAAAACACTATAATTTCACCCACCAAAAGTGGAGCACAGACTTCTTGGACGTCTCTACTTTTTTTACTATATTACTTATATTACAAATGTGATCTGGAGGTCAACTTTACCACAGGTGAAGCTCAGCAGACAGCCATCAGCTCCAGTGGCCAGCCTTAACCATCCACACGGATGAGTTATGAAAGCACAGTTGTCATAAAGGGGGAAATTAGCTATAGAGGCAATGTGCTATTTTCATAGTATCGGGAAGGGCATCCTTCCTGATGCAACTCCGAGCTGCCGTTGAACCAGCGACCTTTTCTGGTTGCCAAGTGAATGAGTAAATCCCTGCACTGTGAAGGCCTGCAGTTATTTTTAGTTTTTTGGCTCAAACATGTTCTTTACCGGCATTCGTTTATCCTCCATGTTTTCTTTAAGAAGTACGAGCGGTGAGACCGCAAACGCTTAAAGACAGATTTCAGAGACAGCAGCCACACACCTGAGCTACACAAGTACACACAAGGACAACTAATGCAGAGTGTGGGAGGAAAACACAAGACATTAATGCAACGCAAATCCCTGTGCGCACGGCAGATCACGAGGCAACGCAACCATTATTTAAACTGAAGTGGATCACAGAAAGCAAGAACACTGAACCCCCCCCCATTTACATTATCTGAGATGGAAGATAAACAACAGCATCATGTGGAGGCGTTTCCATTAATTTACGGATCTGCTTTAACAAACTAATGGAGGGGCTCTGCTGTTCTCACGGTGAAAACCTGAAGCCCAGAAAACACTTCGTTTTTTCTGTGACGGGGGAAACGAGTGGAGCGAGGTGCAGCAGAATGGATCCGTGTTATCTGGCACTGTTCATCTTCTGCAGTGAGGAGATAATGTGCCTGCAAAGTGTTTCCAAATAGATTGAATCAGAACTAAGTCATCTTATTTTCTTGTCCACTGACTCTGAAATTCCGCAGTTTCATTCCAACATGAGCGATCCACGATGTAAAAGATGGAGCATTACGCCGAATATGGGCTCAGATATTAAAGTCAGCTTAGTGAGTAGAACATTTACTGATCGGAAGCATTTTTTTAAGATGATGATCATTTCCAGATGAATGCATATACATCTAAACAAAGGAAAGCAAAGGGGGGTAAGGAGAGGAAATGATAAGGAAGGAATGTTAGAGAAGGGGAAGGAAAGGAAAGAAAACGAGGAAAGGGAAATCAGCAAGAAGAGGAAATTCAAGGGAAAGGGAAAGGAAACAAGGCATGAATGAAATGGCAGAAACAGGACATGGGAGAAGAAAAAGAAAGGAGCGCGGGAGAGGACAGAAAATAGAAGGACCAGAAAGGGGAGGTGAAGCAAGGAAAAGGGCGAAATGAAAAGCAGAAAACCAGGGAGGAAAAGAAATGAGAGAAAGGAAAGGTATAGACGAGAAAAAATAATAGAACTAGAACACAAAAGAGGGAGGAGGAACGGTGAAGCACTGACGGGAAAAACAGCAGAGAAGAAAGGAAAAGGAAATGAGAAAAACGAAAAAAGGAGGGAAGAATAAAGGACAAGAGGGACGAAGGACATGAAGAAGTGTAGAGAAAAGAAGGGAAGGAAACAGATGGAGGAACCAATAGAAGTGTAGAGGAGAGGAGAGATGGGCTTAAAAGCAGAGAGGAAGAGAAGAAATTAAAATAGAGAAAAAGAAAGGAAATAAGAGGAAAAGAAATGAAGAGGTTAAGATAGGGGATGGAAGAGGAGAACCAATTAGGAGAAAGAAGGGGAGAGAAACAGAAGGAATTTTAAAGTAGGAGACGGGAAAGGAGGAGGCGAAAGGAAGAAGTCACAAAAATGAAGAGGCTGAAATAAAGAAGCAAAAAAAAGAAAGGCGAGGTGATGAAGAGGCGAGGATATGACAGGTGAATATGGAGAACAGGATATGTTGGGGGGGCTTTGAGTGTGCCGTTGCCAGGGCAGCCCGAGCCCGTCGACTCCTTCCATCTCTTCTGCTCACGGATATGAGATGAGATTTAATTCGGCGGCTCCCCTGTCCTCTCAGATGAATGTACAGCCAAGAGGCTAAATGCATTCTTATTAATTCCTCGCTTCCTCCATTTCAGTCTCCCCCTCACTGTAAGTGATCATAAAGGCAGATGACCTACACGCTGGTGTGCCCAGCTGCCTTTGCTCACACCGTCCGAACCCCGACCCGACAGTTTTCATTTCATCGCCGCAGCCAAAATCCAGCTTTAGCATCCAGCTAAAGCTAAAGCTGACTAAAAAAAAAATAACGGTTCAACAAAATGTACGAGCGGCCCCCCTCAGTGTTAAATGTTGTGATAAATGACCAGTTTTATCAGGCTGATGACAGAAGTATGCTAGCAAAAACAAAAATGCATGCTTTAACTGAGACAGATAAACTGCTTAAATAAGCCAAATGTAACTAGATGATTTTGTGCTGTGGGAATTTTGATTTGTCTCTCCAGTCGACCGTGATGAGAAACTTTACAACATTTGCTCTGCCTCGAATATTGAACCGTCTATATTTTCAATATGGATCAGTGTTACAGTATGGTACGAAAGTCTGGAGACGCCCCTCATTTCTTTATATTCGGCTTCCAAGGAGCCAGTTTTTAAAGTAATAGCAACAGAGAACCATCAGTCATGGATTGGCCTCCCCAGAGCCCGGATCTCAGCATCACCGAAGCAGTGTTAGATGATCTTGACAAAAGGCAGCCAAAGCAGCTTTGGAACAGCCCTCCAAGAAGACTGGAGCAGTGTTTCCAACTTAGGGACTTTCTCGCTAGATTTAGCAACTTTTCAGACCCTCCCTAGCAACTTTTGTTCCAAAGAGCAACTAGCGACAAATTTAGCCACTTTTTCCAGCATTGTTGACAACTTTTGGAGAGTTTTGGAGATAGGCCGGAAACCTGAAATTCTCCGCTGTTGCCGTGTTTTGTGTACGCACATCCTTCATGCTGCGTGCCTTCATACGCTTCAGCCTATAGCGACTTTTGAGATAGCCGACGGTGAGTTTTCTTAGCACAAATGTTGGCAACTGTGTCCCAGATAAAGGAGGAGGGTTGAATGTAGAGCTAGCAATCGCAACCCACATAACAGTGTTTTTGTTGAATTTAATATCCTAACATTAAACAATATGGGACAAAATTGATTTATGTAATGTGGCTCTAGCTAAAGCATTAAAGTTATGAAGCTATTCCATAAAGTTCATTTTTAGCTCTAAACATATTTAGGGTGTTTCTTCCTCACTTTTTGTCTCTCCAAAGATGATATTCCTCTCTCCTACAGCCTCGATTACAACTACATGCAAATGACCAATTATGCAAATTAGATGATGACTGCAGGCGTCGGGAACAGTGGCCTGGAGAACTTACAAGAGAAATTACAAGAAATCTGCCAAAGAGAGTTCAGGCTGTGCTAAAGAATAAAGGCGGTCATACCAAATATTGACTTTCAAGAAATGTGGGGTGACTCAAGACTTTTACACAGTGCCGTACATAATTCTCAAAGTTTTCCACAAGCCAGACTTTTTCCATTATTCTACCCTTTCATTGTTCTTCAGTGAAACGTGAGAACATCCATCAGGACAGCGAGCGTATCCACCAGAGAAAGGTTGTCTGCCCGTCACAGGGCTAACTTGCGCTCACATCCACACCTATGTGTGACTAGAAATCAACCAATTAACCTGACATGCATGCTTGTTTGAACTGTGGGCAGAAAACAGAGCAGATAGAGAACACCATTACGACATATTTTAGAAATACAGAAAACCTTTTTCCTCTTACTTTCGCGCTCCTTTGAATGCAGTGGCCTCTCTAGCTGCTCTACTTTAAGGGCCTGATTGATGGCATGCTGCTGTGATGATTGCCCTTCCTGCAGGTTCTCCCTTAAAATTGAGAACTTCTGAAGCTCTGTTCGAGTGACTGTAAGAGCCATGAAAAGTGTGTGCCTCTCTAAACTTTGCCCAATCAGTAGACTTTGCCAAAGGTGGATTTCAGTTAAGTTCTAGACTCATCTGAGCGCTTGTTAAAGCAACAGGATTCTGCTTTGTGTCTGAAACGTAGTATTTTAAAATGCTAAGTGCTTCCTAGCACGTTAACATTAACACGTTTGTGCTCCACAGTTACACGTGTTGGTGCCTTAGCTCTCAGTTACTCACAGATAGCATGGGGCTAATGAGCGAGCACCGTCGTGACTTTGCTCTGAGATGCCAGCTAAACGAGCGCTGCATCCTGGCACAGCTAATGTCGACCGTAATGATCACAGGCCGTCATGTAGCTGCAGGGCTGGAAGAAGGATGACCCCTGCTCACTCTGCTGGTATTGTTGAAAGGTTGCCCTTTTTTTAGCAATTTGTTTTAATGAAAGTCATAAGGTCACTTTAAATTCATTTGTTGGCAGTTTCATTGCTGCATTACTTAACAGTATTAAAGGCAATCATTTGGATTATTTTGAGACTGATGTGCAATATATCTTATTGTTTCCTTCTCCTTGATAACCCTTTTTGGATGATCCATCATCTATCCGTCCATCCATCCATCAGTATGGTAGGGGCTTGAGCTATAGGGTGAGAGCTCGGAGGATACAGAGAAGTGGCTTCATTAATTATTTACATCTTTGACCTATCAGTCAATCAATTTATAGTAATTCAGTGCAGCCTGATTAACCTCAATGGCTGTCTGGAGAGCACACAGCTGAGCTGCTGCCCAGTTTCTACTGTGAGATCAGTGGGAACAACAGCACCATCAGAACTGTCGCTGCATTGCTATGCTCACCCCCATAGCTGCCATATATCAGTTATGCTAGAGTCGTGATTTTCTTTCCTGTATATCAGCGGATTATGTAGAGTTTCAGTTTTGTTGCAGTGATATTTGCAGTAGTGGCATTTCTGGAAACAACATTAAATTGATCTAATCTTTTTGGTAAATGAAAAACAGGCATCAATCAGTTTGTTGTTCTCACCCCGTAGTTACTTTATGCACTTTATTTGTGTCAGCGCAAATCTGTGTCTCTTTTTCTCTACGCTATAAATGCCAGTGTTTACTGAACTGCAAATGAAAATAAAAATGTATGAACCCCCAATTATTACTGTATCCTGAAACAGTCTACAGCACAAACAATGGGATAGAGCCTGACTTTCACTTCAGGGTGACACTGCCATGGGGGGATGATACTAAATCCCTTTCCATTTCAACTTTTCATTAAGCCACTAAGCTCATCCATCCATCCATCCATCCATCTCAGGGGTTGCGGGGGGCTGGAGCAGGGTACACTGTTATGAAGGGCATCTCTGAAGAAGTTAGGAGCACAATTTGTTGACTTTGCAAGTAACAGCGGCTGCTGATGGGCTGATAGACAGGAGCAGCCACACGCCCTGAGTGAAACGCTCAGCCCCAACCTCACTGGCCTTCACTGCATCATCCACAAGTCAGAACTCACAGTCCAAGATGCTGCAGAACACATTGCAGAGCTGAGTTATTTTCACACATTTATTAACTCTCAAACTCAGGTACAGTAACTCAGATCAGTAGCAGACCTTCAGAGTCGCCTCCTTTCCTGTACAGAGATTTGCAGATTTCGGTAAAAGAGATGATGCTCTGCAGCACGCAGAAAAAGTCCGTCATCACAGCAGTCTGACATGTAGGAATCTACTTTAGTAGAATAATTATTATAACTTTTAAACTGACAGCATATTAAAGTTAAATATCACAGCAGTGCAGATGGTGCTAAGTGGAATTCTGACATGTTAAACCATTAGCATTGTTACCTGTGTCTGAAGAGGAAAATATGAGACTACTGCACATATTCATGTCATTAAAAACATTCTGAACTAGTTTAGCTGAAGTTCAAAATTATTCTATAAATGTTCCGATGACAGCAGTGATAAAACAGGCTCTGAAGCACACGGGGCCACTCTGGTTCCTGAATTATATATTATATGGTGTATTTTCTGTTACCAAAAGGCAAATAGAGAATAGTATTAGTTCTTTGTTCTGCTATCTCTCATTAAGACGTTATCTCCGTTGGTAAACAGGACCTGAGATAAAATCTTTGATACAGAAGAGAGGACATCAGACAGCCGTCCAGCTCGGAGTGATGAAGGGACGAGCGATGACTCGATGGTGATGATGGAACGGTTTCAAAGAAATGCAAAACAGCTACAGTAGAGAATGTGATGTATGTGGAATGCCAGTAACATCACTGGCAGAACAATGGGAACACTGTGTAACAGTGATACTGCAGAGAGGGCATTTTCATTTGGGAAGGATGAAAGATGCTTTAAAAGGTATATTCTCATAACATAATATCACAACCCCATGTATTACATCTTGAAGTTTCTGAGCTGCACTCTTTAAGCCAGCTGTCTTCTGAATGGCTGCCCCTTACAAACAAAAGATTTGAACAGCGGGCGGGTGTGGCTTCTGTGCAGACAGCCAGAGCCGTTTGCCTGAGATGACCATATTAGGATATCTGCTCTCGGTTACATCATACAGAACCAAGAGTAGAAAAAAACAGTCTGAAATTAAGTGTCTGCACCTGTGTCTCAAGGGTAAGCTACACCATTATTCAGGCCTGAGCAGGAATCATATATCTCTCTCACACACACACTCACACACACACACACACTTATTCACCCACATGCCACCTAGCATGCGCTAGCATCGTATGTGCGTGTCTGTGAGCACCGTTACCCCTGCTGCTATAAATGGTGGTGATTGAGCTGCAGAAAGTCTCTATACAATATTATCTCTCTCCACCTGTGAGGGCTGGATCTCAGCTGAACGGCAGATTACAGTTAGCACGTCCCATTGTCCTCACCACACGAGGCCTTCCTCGGTACGTATGGCTGCCTGCCTGCCCGCGGGCATTTGTGTGTGCACGCGATGAAAGCACCTGACCCCGGTGATAATGGCATTCTGACTTGTGACAGGCAAAATTAGCATACATAGTGGCTGAGTTTTATTTTGGAGACGAGGTGCTGGGGAGTGTTTTCACAGAGCTGATGGCACCTGTTTCAGCCAAAAAGAAGTAGTACACTGTATATTCTGTCCTGCCTGCTAAGCTGCCTTTTATAATAAAGGGCACTCAAAAGAACACAGTTCTCTTAAAGCAGATGGACTTCTTTTGGACTGGATTCAGGTTTCATTGGTTGATATTCTTTCAGCTGTTTTTATAAAAAAAAAATTTTTTTTAAAAATGCATGTTTTATATGAAACTCAAGGATAAAAACAGCTCAGGCTAAACGCACAGGAATCCTTCTATATTTGCTCGAGCTTGATTGGTCTTTCCTGCAAGAAATCCTTTCCTGCAAAACACGTAATGTGCTCACAATGCTGGCAGTAGCTCGAGTGAAGCATAAATCCAAAGTTTGTTTCGAGCTTTAGCCATGAAAGGCACCGTAGCTGAGCAGACAAAAGAAACAATATCCAAACAGAAGCGCTGAGCTCCACAGCAGATCTGAGGAAGGAAACACACACTGCTTGACTGACTGCTGGGATCCAAAATCCTTATGGTGCTTTCACAGTGACAAAAACAGGAAAGTTGTACAAAAGTTGATCTTTCCTCAACTTTTGGTGCAATGTTTTCACCTGAAAATTTACCATGCTGAGCAATGTTAGTAAAGTAAGGCAGTTATTGCAGATATGACTTTTTAAATTTTTTTTTAGCTTGAATGGGGGATATATGTCAGGTCGGTGTTTTTGTTAATGATTCTGGTTTGTTTAAGTCTCACTATTTTATCATTTATATACCTACTGTGGCTCTGGCATCATACTGACATAACACTTTTCAAAAACATGAAATCAGCTGCCTGCACTGGTCATTTTGCCTCCTTGCGTTAGGGATCTACATCCCGCTGACCTGATTACCCCGCATTTTCATTCATGCAGGGTTTTACTCTTGATAGTTTGTATCAGAATTCAAAGAAGAAAGAGAAGACGAGGCCAAACGTCAGCAAGAGCTGAACATGTTGAAGTCAGACTTGGATAAGATAAGAACAATTCAAGTGACTACAATTAATAAATTTGTGGTTTTGGCAAACCGCGCTAAAATCAGCGAGTAAAATCCAGGACTGAATGCTCAGTTCTCTGTATTACAAGCTGTTACAACAAGGAAAAAAGGGACTTAATGTGATGGACGTTTCATTTTCTACAACTTCTCCAGGATGGCGTGGATCAATAGGCTGTGCGGGGTGATTAGGTCAGCTGGCAAGGTCACCAATGCTCAAGTATAGCTGCCTAGATTCTAGCTTCAGTCACGCTCGAAAACATTTAAAATACGTCATGTAAAAATCACATTGTAGGAATGTAGGACGCTCAGACTTTTTCCATTCTTACTGTTTTGTTTTCCTGAATATCTATAATGGAAGTGTGCAGTGCAAAGTTCGCGTATGACATCGAGCTCCATCAGCTGCATCAATGGGAAACTGGCACCAAAAAAAAAAATTGAAAGAATTAATTATTCAATTAAAGCTTTTACTGGCTAGATGAACTCAGTCATAGATTTTGCAGCTGTTAGCAGAAGTACCTCCTCTTTGTGGAGATGATTGTAGTTCTTAGCAACTACTTCAGCACCTGTAAAACACACACACCTGTGTGGGCCTTTGAGCAGAAAGCACTGCATCAGCTCAGGCCAGATGGATGTTAACATTGTGTCCAAAAAGCACAGATTGTTTCAGAGTTACTGCTTATGGAGTTTGATGTTAAAGTTTTTCTTTGCCACACCCGTTCACAGGTCCGTGTGAGGTGCAGCACATACACCCAGCTGTTAATATCTTGCTCCTCAGCAAAACCGGCACGTTCAAAAGTCATTTGACTTCCATCCTGCCGCGATGCTCTGCTGATTATTTACGCACAGAGGCCTGTGCTCATGTCCACAAACACATGTTGGTATTTGAATCATGCGAAGGAACGCTTCTGCAGATCTCGATTACTTGTCACTGCACTCTTGGGTGCAATATTGTATCTAATAACTGCTTTGACACTTGAGGAATTTGTGAGTGAGCCATGTCAAGTCATTAGGGAGTGTTTTAAGTGCACTCAACATTAGTGATTAAGTGCACTTAGAACATAAAGGCTGCCGTGCAGGGGGTGATGAGAGGGCGTGCGATGTTGGCACTTGCTTGACGCATTGATAACACGCAATCCAGATTGCTACACTTGCTGAGGCTGGCTGACATGTGTGTTTACCACTGTTCTCAGGCAATGTGAGAAGTAACACAGGCGTTCACGCACACGCAGGGGGCTGTTAGGCGTGAGTGGGGTGCCACTGTTTAGGCTGGGAGGTTCATTCATGCAACACTGAATACACATGGAACGAGAGGGGAAAAAAGCAGGCACGTGAAAAATATCATGTACCTGCATCTACAGAGACACTCAAATGGACTGCACCATTACCCACGCGCGCACTCACTGTAGCCACGCACACTACGAAATTTACTGGGAGACATAATTACAACAATGGGGGCAGGCAATAGGACTTCCTTGTGCCACAGAACGAGGTGGTGGGAGAAAGAGGGAAGATGAGTGAGATGGAAGCTAGTGGTGGAGAAGGAGAAATGCTAGAATCCCTGCCAGGAGAAGAAGAACGGGGAAACGCGTGAGAACAAGAGAAGCTCAGATCCCAGTTTGGATTTTCTTCAAAAAAATAAAAAAAATAAAATTAGTTTATGTTCAAGTTGGCTCATGTTGAAAAGACTCAAAATAATTTGATCACACTTATTTAAATCTAGAGTGAGGACTGTATGTAGAAGATGGGCATAGCCAGCGCGATGTGACCCACTGGTTTTTGATGCGCTGCTCTAAAACTCTAATTTTATTTATTTATTTTGGCAGTGTGAATCCATAAATTGATCCATAGTGCAAACACCTGCCACGTAACATACAATTGTAATATTTTAATTTGACTTTCCAAAATAGCAGCACATAATACTTTGATACTTTCGCAGGATTTCTATTGGTCACTATGCCACTGACTTTAAAGCCTTTATGAACTATAATCAGCTGAATTACAGAAACACTGATAAATGAATAAATCATCACCCTGTTATGGAGAAAATGAGTCAGAAAGGTCAAAACAGATTTTTATACCAGGCTTTAGACACACACACAGACACACACACACACACACACACACACACACACACTCATATATATATATATATATATATGTATATATATATATATATATATATATATATATATATATATATATATATATATATATATATATATATATATATATATATATATATATATATATATATATATAAAATATGGAGCCTGCCTCAAATGGCCGTGAGAGGAACTGCAGTTTGTGGTCCTTCCACACTGCCTTCATTTTTCAGCTGCTTGCATCAAAATGCTGTGTTAATAAATATAAAGTGTCTGCATTCAAGCAGAGGGTCTATATCCTGCACATCTGAATATGTGTAACAGGTTTACTTTAATTGTTAATCACGAACAATCCCATACACACAGTTTAAAGTATAAAGCTGTTTCAGTTGCTTTTACAAACAGTCTGTGTCTGGTTAGTCTTTACTGGGTCTGTCCGGTGCCCAGGAAGTGAAGGCTTTTCCATATCTGGCCGCAGCCACGGTGCTTTGTTTGGAATAAATATAGAAGGATGAAGAGCATTACCTGCCACCTATACAATATCAAAAGACAAAGACTTTACAAGGCAGCCAGCACTCTTTCATTAGCAAATGATCTCCGGAAAATGGAGGACAAAACCAGCACAGCGATGAGTAACAGCAACACGTGCAAAACATGAATGAAATTTTGGCCTGTTGTGAACAGTTTTTAAATTATATGCACATTAATTGGTTTCAGTGTGCTAAAGAATAATGTATAAGAATTAATTTTAACATTTGAGTCACAACTTTTGTCTCAGCCATGCTTTTGCTGCCCTCACCGCGAGCTCTCTCGCTGCCATTTGTTTGCCCATTTCACACTTTTGTGGCTGTCACGCCGAATGAAAGCCAATTTCGTGAGGCCCGTCTGAGCTGCAATTAGGCTGGATGATATAGCATAATTAACTTTTTAGTTTTGTTTTCTCATAATGAGAACGTCCCATTATTCTTTGGATGTTTTCCAAAAAGTTTCACGGAATATTTAAGGGGGAGTTAAAGTATTCTGCCTGTCTCTTTAAGTCTCTTCACAGGGAGAGGATGCAGTGGAGGGTAAAAATTAGGGAGTGTGTGAGCAGTGAGCCGTTCAGCACAGGTCACTGGTGTCTATTCCCTCGGAGGCGGGCGTGCGTGTGCGTTAGGCTCCTCCGGTCTCCGCATGGACTCATAACCAGCGAACCACAGTGACACAACGCGCACACAGCGACACGTTTTCCTTCTAGTAAACACATTTATACGCTTTATCAGAAACCTCAGAGACCTGCATCCACGCCTGTGACCGAGGTCGTACCTACGCAGCTTTTGCTGCACGTTTGGACATCGGAGCTCGATCTGTGTTTGTCAGGACCACACTCCACTGATGTGTGATACAAGTTTTGGGGAAAGCAATATCCAGATTACAGAGCCTGGAATCATGTACTGCTCTAACAGTACTGTACGCTCCAGTGGGAACGCCTCGTGCCAGCATGTCCTGTTGACTTTGATTAATGCAGAATCCCAGCTGTATATATAGAGAGAATGTGTGTGTGTGTGTGTGTGTGTGTGTGTGTGTGTGTGTGTGTTTGTAGGGCCAGTTGGAGCAAACACTAGAGAAGATTGAGCTGGTTGAAATCTGCTCAGTGTCATTTTAAAGAGTCCCCAAAGGCTTGGTCCCATGTTGTATATGTTAGAGTATGCTCTGTACAGTAGCATGCCTGTGTGCTTGTGCCTTTAATTGGGTGTGTTTAAACTTGTGTGTGTGTGTGTGTGTGTGTGTGTGAGAGAGAGAGACAGTAAAGGGCATTGTCCCCCTTACCCTCAGTCTTAACAGGGGTTTCTTATATTATGGCATGCATTCACTGTCTAATGCAAAATAGACTAGTGATTACTGCCCAGTGGAGATGAGAAATGGGTCCTTCACAAAATAAAACATGAAGATGTGGTATTAGAGGAGTTCAGTCGTTTGAGGCTCAGCGTGGCGGTAAATGTCGCCGCTCTTCCTCATTTCACACAACACGTTCTTTCTTTTGGTTCTGCGTCTCGGGGTGTAACATCTGTCAGTAGTTGGACTGTCATGTTGCTGTTCCTTCCTGTTATCTAGTGGCACTCTATGCAAAGCAATTTTGAAGAGAAAGGCTGCTAACAAGGGCACAGTGGCGCTTTCATATCTAGCCCTTACGCATGTAGGTGTACGTGAGCCCTTCATAACCATTTATGCACTTCAAAATCAGAGTAAATATGTATTTTCAATTCAATGCAGATGTTAATTTGAGTCACTGAGTGTGCTGTAAACATCAGCTGTATTTATTTTATTTTAATTTTAAATGGGTGTGTGCCTCACTCTGTTTTGGTTCAATATAAAATCCATATTATTTTAGCCGACTGAAATCAAAATGTCAGGTGAAGAGCTGAAACAAATGCATTGTCCTTAAAATTCCTCCAAAGTTGGATTTCAAATAATAAATTTGACCTGAATTTGGTGTTAAAATCTTCCTCTTACACACAGTGAAACAGAACTCGACCAGGTTTTTGGTTTAAATGACAACCTGCAGCAAATTGCACACACTGAATTATGACATCTTCAGACAAAATATTGTAAAATGGTGAAGAATATGTTTCAAATTGAGCCACAGGATAGTTACATTGGGGGTTGGAGCCCATGCCAAAGTTTATTTATCATAAAATTGTCTTTTTATGTGTTTTCCTTTTTTCTGTCATCTTCTTATCATGCACTATTTATGAAAGATGGATAGAGTTTTAGGTTGGGGAACTGCCTTAAATCTGCATTGTTTCTAAGGGCCAACAGGGGGCGAAAACACCGGGTGCCAAAATAAGCAATTATGCAGAAGTCTGTGGGAAAATAACCCTTGAGGCCTTTACACACCGAACGTGTAAATATTGTGCGAATGTTTTGTGCGTTAAAAATACTTTTTGGACTGCGTCATTTCACAGGACGAATTTGGGCGTTTATTTTTTCAGAACAAGTTCAATTTTTCCTGACGTTTCTCCTGCGAACAAACAGATCTGACCAATCAGAGCGCTGCATTTGGCAACGTGAGGTCATAGCTCAAAACGTACACCGATACGCTGGAGTATACAGTGACGTGGGAACAGTAAAATTACACTATTTTTCCTCACACGCAGATGGACGCTGCTTTCCCACGAGAGCCGGATGAATCCAGGATCTCTGTTTCTTCCTTCTCTTGTTTAGAAACATCAGAACCTCATTATATCATCGCTTGATGTCGACCTCATTTTTTCACAGTGCGCTTTATGAGGATGATTCATTCACAAAAACGCAACACGTTCAGTGTGTACGTAGGTTACACGACAAGTTTGCATCCGAAAGACTCTGAATTTTATGTTGTTTTTATGCAACGCATCCAGCGTGTAACGGCCTTAAGGCTCCCTTAATCTATGACCTCAGAAAACATGTTCCTGCTGAGTTTATGCCTTCAGCCACAAGTTTCATACCTTTTCCAGTAAAACGTGATAGTCGTTTTGTCTATTGTGGTGCTTTTTTGGATCTAGCAGTTCTATAAAGCAGGTGTTGTCCATCTTTTATATACAGTCTGTGATTGTTTCTCAAAAATGAACTAAAACAAATATTCAAAGCTCATTTTTGGTGTAATATTGAATCCAGAACTGAACAGGTTGATGATTTTAGTTTCCATGGACACCATATTATAACTCCAAACTTAAAATGCTGCATGTTCTCGTCCACTGGTGTCGTGTGGATGGATTTCATTCCTTTGTCACACCTGCAGCCTACACAGGACTTCTCCCTCACTTACAGTTAAGCTAGCATGCTGCTATTACATGTGTTCAAATTAAGGTTTCAGGCTGCGCCATGATAATGTTTTAAATACACATCATACTATCATATGTCATGTCAGTTTCTGGCCGGTGTGGTGCCTTTCATAGACGAGTTGGTTCCAGTATCCAGACAGTTCAGATCAGATTTAGATCAAAGGTTATGCATCACTAAACAATCTGCTCTGAGGCTCTTCTGCCTCTTTGGAGTAGCTGTATGGTCAGTATTAGGGAGGGAACCTGAGGCAGTCATTTGCGCCATAACCATCGGACAGGTTGTAGGTCTGGAAATAGCAGTGTGACCCTCGTGTTGAACATGGGGTGGTGCCCCCCTCCCTCAGCGGACTACACACATGTTACCCAAAAATGGCTCTGGATAAGAATTATAAATAGTAAACAGACTCTCACGGGCATGCATACATTCCCGTGTGAATCTCTACATTTTACTTGAAGTGAACTTTTGAGCTAGCATCTCTTTAAGCTAACAGGATTTGATATATTTATACGTTTCTCTCTTCATCTTGGGATGACTCACGTATCAGTGGGTTTCCTGCCCCTTGATCTCCTTCCAGAAAATATCTTTATTTTATTTTATTTTTTTACTTTGAACTGTATTCTTTTCCTTCCTCATTTCCAATTCTTTTAATTTTTTCTTCATTTAATTTATTGATTTTCATATTTTGAGAGTTAAAGTTCCTTTAATTTCTTTCCAAGTCCTGTCCTCATTCCTCCCCTTGTTTTTGTCTTGAGTCCAGTCTGATGCTGATTTGGAGCACCAAGGCTCAGTCAGACAGTAATGAGGGCAGGAATACTGATTAATGCAATCAGTGGTTTCTTTGGATTACATGTTATTTCTAACTCGAGTCTCAGTTAAGACGACAAGGTGGCAAAACCGTCATTAGCCCCAGGGTCCTTTGTGGATGTCAAGCATCTGGGTTGCTGAAGTGCCCTTGAGCAAAACATTAAATCATTGGCAGCTGCAAGGAGGTTGTTATCTCTCCCTTAATCCATGGGGAGCCTGACCTTCTGACGACAGGGTAAAGAGAAAAGAGGATTCCTCTGCAGGAATGAATAAAATATCACGTTCCTGTCAAAAGTTCTCAGTGGGATATTTTTAAACATATTGTATGACTAATATTAGAGCCTGAGTCTGGTGCAGATGTTGGCAACTAAAGTAGCAAGAAACTGCAGAAAGGAAATGCAAATGTTCTTCCTCAGGAGATGGAATTTGTTCGGTTGTAATAAACGTGCTTATATATAAATATATGATAGAAATACAGTTGCTTTTGGTGATCACTGCTGTCATAGTAAAATTGTTTGACAGTTGCCCTCCGAAAACTGTTGTGGCCAATGGGGAATGAGACACATCTAAACTAAATCAGGGTAACGAGGCACAATACACAAGAGACAAAACAGGAAATAACCAAACACGGGGGGGGGGGTCAGTCTGCTGTCAGTTTGTAATTGAATGTGGTCAAGATATCGATTACACGCAATCTATTTGTGATAATACGATGTTTATAAATCTGACGGCAGTTATGTACAAACCTTCACCAAGCTGTCTGAGACTGATCGCAGTCAGTCTGAGTCAGACCATAATTGCCTGGAGACAGGTTGCCTCCCACTCACTGTAATCACAGGGCAACCATCAATCTTTTTACTAGTTGCAAGGAAGTTGTGGTCCTATTTTTACTCTAGTGCGACTGAACCAACGGGCACAGGAAATCCAGAAGATTTAGAAGAATTAGAAACACAAAGCATCAAAATACCAGAGCTACAATAATTTTGTTATTTTGTGTGGTTACTTCAAGAAACTCTTCTTTATTTTACTTAAATAAAATAAAACTTAAAAATTTATTCCCCACCAATAGAGCCTGGCCGACAGTTTGAGTCCCACCATAAGGTTAGCATTTATAGCTTGTAAAATACCACAGTTATTTCCTAAACCAAACCCAGTAGTCTAAATCTAAGCAAACAGTAAAGCACTCAAACAGGAGGCCCACTGCAGTCTCCTAGCTTATTATCAGGCTGTCCTAAAAGCTACCTGAAAACCTTCAGCTGATCCAAAATGCTGCAGCTAGAGTACTGACAGGGACTAGAAAGAGAGAGCAGATTTCTCCCATATTGGCTTCTCTTCATTGGCTCCCTGTTAAATCTAGAATAGAATTTAAAATCCTTCTCCTAACATACAAAGTCTTGAATAATCAGGCCCCATCTTATCTCAAAGACCTCATAGTACCATATCACCCCAATAGAGCACTTCGTTCTCAGACTGCTGGCTTACTTGTGGTTCCTAGGATACTTAAAAGTAGAATGGGAGGCAGAGCCTTCAGCTTTCAGGCCCCTCTTCTGTGGAACCAGCTCCCAGCTTGGATTCAGGAGACAGACACCCTCTCTATTTTTAAGATTAGGCTTAAAACTTTCCTTTTTGATCAAGCTTATAGTTAGGGACCCTGAACCACCCCTTAGTTATGCTGCTATAGGCCTAGTTTGCTGAGGGGTTCCCATAATGCACTGTTTCTTTTCATTCACCTTATTTACTGGTTTATACTTCTCTCTGTATTTAATCATTATTATTAATCTCTGTCTCTCTTCCACAGCATGTCTTTTGTCCTGTCTCTCTCCCCTCAGCCCCAACCGGTCACAGCAGATGACTGCCCCTCCCTGAGCCTGGCTCTGCTGGAGGTTTCTTCCTGTTAAAAGGGAGTTTTTGCTTCCCACTGTCGCCTAAGTGCTTGCTCATAGGGGGTCGTTTTGACTGTTGGGTTTTCTCTGTATTATTGTAGGGTCTTTACCCACAATACAAAGCGCCTCGAGGTGACTGTTTGTTGTGATTTGGTGCTATATAAATAAAATTGAATCGAATTGAAATGAATTGAAATCTGCTCCTCATAAGGATAAATGGTAAGAGATTTGGTGATTTCATCAGAAGGTCAAAAGTAAACCTAGACTAACTCGCAAATGCAAATGTTAGTCTGCTGACGTGTTAAAATAAGATGGCCTACTATAGCATGTTAGCATTGTCGTATCTGCATGTTTAATAATGTTTAACTAAAGCAGAATATCCATCCATACAGATTGGATCCTGGTCAGATATTTGGATAACCAAATTTAAGACATAATGATTCCCTCTTTGTCTCACATTAGGATCCACAGCTTTTCAGTTTCCATAACTCAATTACATCACAGTCCCTGTGTTTCTGTCTCTGTGTGTCTATGCAGGACTTTGATGACTTCATCTTTGCATTCTTTGCCATCGAGATGGTGATCAAGATGGTGGCTCTAGGGATTTTTGGCAAGAAGTGTTACCTTGGAGACACGTGGAACCGTTTGGATTTCTTCATAGTGTTGGCTGGGTGAGTTACACAATTACACACGCAAACACAAACACACAGGTGGCCAAGCATAACCGTGCGTAAACACACCGGGAGGCACGCACAAGGAGCAGTATGCACACATGCAACAAATTTGGATGAGAATCAATCTGCACGGCGGGATCTGCGAGAGCAGCGACGGATTCACGAACACGGACGAAATCTGGGGAGCACAAAAGATGTTTTGAGCTTCTAGATGTAATTGTGTCACTGGGAGCCGAGATGCTGCAGGGAGAGGATCAAACAGTATTAGATTTAAAGCATGAACCTGGTAGAGCAGGACTTCTAACTAACATCAGGCCACATCCCTGTGGGCTCTGCTGGATTTGCCCTTAAATAAATTTGCTCTAAATGTGCCCTTAGAGGCTTTTAACTTGAAATCAGTACCAAGGACCCTCTTAAATTCTTTAGTGCTCAGATTGTGTCAAAGCTGATGGAAAGTGGGTGGCTGTATTTTAAGATGAGTGCAAGTTTTTTTTTTCACTTTTATAGCACTTACAAATCTGCCCTTGCTCTATAACAAATTTATATACATTGTATGTCTACACCGGGCACACAAAATCCAAGTGACACATACACACACACACACAGGAATGCGCACACACTGTAATTTGATTAAGCATGTTACAGAACCTAGCCTGCTGGTTTCAGTCTGACATTTTCATCACACTACATCCCCCGCTGCTTTATAATGCCATCCTTCTGCCGCAACTTCTGTTGTCCATCAGTGCAAATGGGACACATTTCCTCTTATGTGTGTGTGTGTGTGTGCACACATTGTCCTTCAGCACTAGATATTATATACCTTTCAGCTACTTTTTTTTTTCTTGCTGTAGCACGCCTGCATCACAATGGAGAGATACAGAGAGAGCTAGATCAGTCCCTTTATACTGAGCTACTGTTTTCCCCACAGCTGAAGTTCTGCCTTGGGTCGTAGCTGCTCTCAGCCCACATTCAGTTAATACCTCTGGACTCCTTCTACTCCTCTCCTCTCTACCTGAATCATATATCTGAGCGGAAACCTTTATATGATTATCTTTAGGACGGTGTCCTTCCTGGTCATTGTGACTCGGGGAGAATCTGATTCAGTGCCAACGCAGCAGAAGGCGCTTGATGGGAAATACCTCAGCGTCTGATGCTGAGGCATTTATCTCCTCAGTGATTAGAAGGTCATTAAAAGGAGTTCAGGCTGTAGCAACAGCTAAAACATCTGTGGGGGTGACATTGCATCATCGCAGGGAAGGATGTTTCCAATATCCTAGGATGTGGGATAAGAATCTATGAAAAGCATGAGGTGGGGAGAGCAAGAGCAGGACCCCATCAGGGAAACGCAATATTTGTCAATAAATTAAATGAAACGCAACTTGAAAGGAGTCGCGTGTACGAGAGGTGGGTTGCAAGGCGGCTTGCAGATATGCAGCACCCTATCTGCCGACTGGATGTGTAGGGTCCCCGCGTAGTCGTGAGCTGATGTGCGCTGGATCAGGTGACTTTGTCTCCTCTCAGAGCTAACCCACTGAAACAGTGGGTTCTGGAGTCAAGTAAGGTGGTGAGTGTGGATGGAGCTGGAAGTTGGTGGAGGAGGCCTCTTAGTGCTGGTACAAATGGGAGTAATTGCAAGTAATATTTAGTGGGATGATAAAATTCAAAAAGCACAACCTTTCACTCTGAATTGTGATGTAGTGTAGACTGCAGAGTAAAATCAGGTAAAGTACGAGCACCGTTAAAACTGCACTGAAGTATGCACTGTCACAGATCTTGGGTGCATTGTGGCCATCCCTGCTGAATTAGCACATATGCAGAGAGATGTTCAGGAATCCTACTAGGACGTAGACAATATGAACATAAACATGTCTGCACGTATTCATGGACAGACTCTGATTAAGGTGATTTGCTCCTGCTGTCTGCCCTCACAAGTGTCGGTGAGCCTTGGTTTCAGGAATGTTATCAAATCCTTCTCACTTTCACTCAACATTTTCCCCCACCCAAAAAAAACAAAACAAAATAAACCTATTCTGTGAATAATGCCACAAGAAATAATTTATGGAAACATATGGCATTGGAATTGGACGAGTGTGTGTGTTTATCAGAGCATGCACAATATAGAAAATGCCAGAAAACAAGCGCAAGAAATGAAGCCTCATCGCTGCGCCGGTGTCTGCACTCGTGCTGGCTTACATCACAGAGTGTGGGCGGTGTGTGTATGTTAATATGTTTTGCTGTTTTCATGGGTTCTACTATTTCTGAAGAAATTCAAAAAAACAGATCTATCCGTACAGACTTGCAGAGACAATGGTAGCCAAGGTAACGGCTGGTTGTCGAGCATTTGATATATCCTGGCAACAGTTGTTAAGTCTGCGGAGGAAGGCCCCGATGAACTGTTTGTTTCTTTCTAGACGATAATTACAGCTAAGCTGCTTTTTCAGCAAGTCTGGACTCGTCTTCTAATCACCTCCCTGTCAGGAGGGAATAACGGAGGGACGGCTCCTCGGAGCAGGTGGAATGTGCGGAAAGGCAGACGGATGTGCAGGGAAAGAGGTTCGGATTTGTGAAATGGATACCGCCCTGCATTCGCGCGAGGAAATCCAGGAGAGGAAAACCAGTGGGCTGGAACGTTACGTCTTAATGTGTTCAGAATTATTTGCATGTGCCGCGAATGCAGCAACTTCCTCACGAAATGCAAATGATGGATTTTATTTCTTTATGCTTCAGTGCACAAAGAAAAGTCAGTGTAACATCCTCTGAGGTGAATAAAACATAGGCAGCATATAGCTACAGTGACATGGTTCATTGGTTAGTTAACCCTGGATACTGCCGCTGTCGCCCTCTTGGATTTTTCTGAAACTGGAATTAGTAACTGAGGGATGCAACATCTTTTATAGTGTCTATGCCAGGACACAAGTCCATCTTTTCCTATATATACAGTAAAGTCTATGTTTCACTAATATCCATCAACCTCTAAGCTGTCAAACCCAAACTCATCACATCACATGCACGATAAGAGTGTCCACAGTGGATAAAGACTCCTGACTTTCTCTTTCCCCTTCTTTCTCTTTTTGCTACCAGCAGGCTGACAGTTATGGTTTCTGTATAAGTGTCATAAACTTTGGCTCAGTCATTTATTGCTCTGGTAAATGTGGGATTCATCTTTGCAAAATTAATACCACCCCCCATAAAGCTCAGCTGCACTTGCCTGCAGTCGTGCTAAGGTGGAGAACAGGGTAAATGTCATACCTGCATTTTTTCACTGAAGACACGTGAACATGCTGATATTAGCATTTAGCTCGAAACACGGTCTCATATCGCTTTAGGAACGTTGCCGCGTCTCCGTCTCTTGTCTCAAACATGCATTAACGGATAAATAACGGTTTTAAACTCCAAAAAAAGTTTATTTGTCCTCAAAGAACCGACGGTAACCAAGTGTAACCCAGCAAAGTTTTATATGCTATATTTTGAGAGTCAGCTGTGGAGTATATTACCGGTTAAGGGAGTGTTTTCATTTATTTATGAATTTATTTATTGATTGCTGCAGTGGAGCCCCAATCAATAGCTGAGGGAGTGCAGTAGCAGGCAGGCTGTCCTATCAGTACATCACCCTGACTTTACACTCTCACTGTGGTGGTGATTCCTCCCAGAGAGAGGGGGGAGGAGGGGAGCCAGTCAGAGGAGAGACACCCTGGATGAAAATACTCAGATTGGTTGTGTGGTTCACTCTGGATAACATTTCCATGTCAATTGTAACTTCTGCTATAAAAATAAAAGCTTCTCAAACATGTAATTCTTATGAAAGGACCTACAAGTAAAAATTGAATGTAAAATAAATGTGCTGGCAATGCATGTAATCGCTGCCTTTATCCACGGCTGGTATTCCATCATTTGCGACCTCCACCGCCGTGATGATCCCACTGTAATCTCTTTCTGCTGTTCCGTCTAGAACAGCTGTCTGCCTACTTTTATTGACAGTCCAGAGGAGGTTCTAATATCTGTTTTTAAGTGACAGATCTGTGTCCGCATGAAACACCGCTGTTGGTGCTTCAGCCTTTGGAGACTGCAAACATTTACACCTGTTCACTCCTTAGATTTAAAAAAAAAATCTTTTGGCACAGGTGAGGGGAATATTTTAAAAGTATTAAATTAACGCTATTTTATTTTGAGACACGTAATGGCTCAGTCACACTGGAGTAAAACTTTTCCAGAGGTTGTGGGTGTTCCACGCTCGACCTCTGGGCAGCCAGTTGGTCACAAGGCAATTACACCTGTCACCTGGTGGGAGACACTGTGTGTACAAACAGTTGCGGCTTGACTTGGACTGGCTGCAGTCACTCTTAGTCAGTTTATTTGCAAAGGTTTGCAAATAATTGTCATCTAGTTTCTGTTTAGAATGACCGAAGGATGACTCAGCCTCACGGTCGTGGCCCCGTCTTTGTCTTAATTGCACACAATCGCAATCATCCGGGTTGTGCCGCGATCTCCAACCACCGTTTTCCCGAGTGTGACTGTAGCACAAGAAGTTGGCTAGATGCTGCCACTTTTTTTGCTTTGCATATTGTGCAACCAAAGTGAAATTTACAGAACATCTGCAGGATTTCATCTGTCAGTGAGAACAGAGGTAAAGATTTCAGAATTCCCCAACGTCTGGGCCAGTTTCAGCCGGCTGCATCAGAGCAGGCTTGTAAAAACAATCGATGGCCAACTCGGGAGGCATCTGTAGCCCAGAGGTTAGCAGTACAGAGGCTGTCTCATCCTGTCTCTGAGATTGTTTTTCTGTTATGCAGATTCCATGACAAAATTATGCGTAATACACCCATACGTGCAGTACACAATTTAGAGCAGGATGTGTGATTGATTCATTTGTTTTCTTAAAAATCTGTGGGGTTCACGTGCAGTCCCAGTCCAAAGTTTGGACCATCCATCCATTTATATGAATGTCCTTATAGCAGCCATTATATTATTAACCTCCTCTGATAGGCTGCCCCTCGCAAACAAGAGATCTGAGTAGTGGCTGTGTGCCTGAGCTGAGCATGCTAAGGAGAGCTCACTGACATCTTGCAAAGTCAACTGAGCTTTTAAGTCCCTGTAAAGTCTGAAATTAACCTCAGTATTCTGACAGAAAATAAGTAAATAAATAAAGTAAACACAATATTTCCATTTAAGCAGGGTAGCATAGAAAAAGCCGAGTTTACAGTCAGTTAAAAGACACCCTCCTCTCGATGAAAGTCAAAGGAATCAAATTTGTTCCAATAGCTTCTTTCAGAAAACACTGTAGAGTCTAGTACCCATTATCTTGACCACAGTCGATCCATAAAAGTAATTATATGGAAGTATCATTATGCCTAAAAATGCAAGCTGAGCACCCTTAACTGGCTTTAAATACTTTAAAGCATCCTCTTGGATTTCAGACTTGTGATTGAGTCACACTAAAGGAGGTGAGAGAGACGAGAGAACCTTTTTTTTCCTGAGCATCGACTGCTTTCTTCCCTTTATGATTTATTGATGACACTTTGGATCCGTTCCAGCGGAGGAAGAAAGAGCGTGCGGATGGAGGAGAAAAGGCGAGGGAGACAGAGCCGGGCGGCTGGAGATGTCTGGAGGGAGACAAAGTGAGAAAGGCTGAGGGAGGGAGAGAAGTTGGAAGAGGTAAAAAAAATAAAACAAAATAAAGCAGGAGGAAAACCGTTAGTGAACGAGTTAATGGAGAAACTG